>OMNN01051764.1:0-18674 GCA_900302755.1 Chromis chromis | reverse complement strand
TTTAAAGGCAAAGAAGTGGAATGTTCTGCAATGGCCAAGTCAATCACCTGACCTGAATCCGATTGAGCATGCATTTCACTTGCTGAAGACAAAACTGAAGGGAAAAAGCCCAAAGAACAAGCAGGAACTGAAGACAGCAGCAGTAGAGGCCTGGCAGAGCATCACCAGGGACGAAACCCAGCGCCTGGTGATGTCCATGGGTTCGAGACTTCAGGCTGTCATTGACTGCAAAGGATTTGCAACAAAGTATTAAAAAGTGACAATTTGATTTATGATTATGTTAGTTTGTCCAATTACTTTTGGTCCCTTAAAATGGTGGAGGCACATATAAAATGTGTTGTAATTCCTACACCGTTCACATGATTTGGATGTAAATGCCCTCAAATTAAAGCTCAAAGTCTGCACTTAAAGCACATCTTGATTGTTTCATTTCAAATCCATTGTGGTGTTGTACAGAGCTGGAATGCTGAAAATTATGTCAATGTCCAAATATTTATGGACCTAACTGTAAGTCATGCATAGTCTTAACATCTCCCAACAAAGATAGGAAACATCACAATGTTAATGACCTAAAGCATCACCATCTAATTAAGCTCACAGAGTGCAAATGCATCTACAGGAACGAGTAGACTCTTAGGGAAACAGCCCAACAATGAATCAAAACCTGACTTCTCTTCTTCCGGCGTTCTGCAAGTAAACTCCGTTCAGTCGAGAGACATGGCATCTCAATCAAAAATAGTTCCATGTCAAATGAAAGACCACAAAATAAGCAGTGAGTTATGATCCCTTAAGTGGGCCTATGGCTGTTTTTACAGTGTTGTTTTAATCTTTGAATTTATTAGCTTGTTGCTGCTTTATGCTGTAGTTTAAGTTGGGTAGAAAGTAACTCCGCAGCTCGTAACCTGAATTCCCACAACATTATTAATGCATAACTGTGGGGCCTCGTGGACCCTGTAGTTTATCATCTCAGTCAAGGCTTTCCTCTGTTCTGCCATCACAGCGCTGGAATGAGTTTTCCACCGAAGTCTGGAGCAGAGTCAACGGCCATCCTCTGCCTTGGGCCAAAAAAATCCCATCTTTTCGGACTACATCTTAACAACCTGAGATTGTTTTTTGAGATAGAGACTGGTACAGTAGTTCCTGTGGGCCTGAAATAGAGTAGCTGAAGTAAGGCAGGGATTACCCCCCTATTCGTTTTACTTCTTATAGCTCTGGCCACCCTGCATTTGTCACATCAATTCTGAACTATTCCCGACACTGCAATTCGATATGATACTGATCAGCGAGCTGCCACTTCCATCACAGCAACGCTGCCCTCATGCTTATTAAATTAAATGTAGTGAGGCTATTTCAGCAACATCCAGTTTAGCCTACAATGTATCCATTTGTGAGTTAATTATACAATTATCTGCTGCTTTAATAAATACTATTTAATAATGTATATCAATTAGAGGTAATTATCTTGCTAATTCATTTAAAAATTGATGATCTGCTTTGAATTTTACACACCAGGAAGTCTGCTCTCCTCTATTCTCCTCACCTCCTTTTGGCCATCTTGATACCTCAAACATCTTAAAGGCAGAATCTCTATTTACCCATATGGTCATGCACATAAAACCTCACCACTCACACACATCGCATACACACCTGTCACCTTTTAAAGTGAAACACACTAGAGTTAAAGGTCAGTGCAAGCTCAAGGTTGCCTCTCTCCCCTGAGAGCCCTTTCAAGTGGACACACACTGGCATACAGACCAAGACATGACACTACAAAAAAGCAGGCTGGGAAAGGCTACGGAATTATCAATGAATAATTTAACCCCTAACATCGTATTTCCCCCTCAGTGGAAATTGATACGCAAACACCTGCATGCGATGTGTGTATCCACCTTCATTTTTTTCTCCATACAGTGAGAGGTGGCTATTTCAGCAGCGTAATGTGATGTGTGGGAGTATTATCAGAGCTGTAGGTATGACAGACACACAGCCCTAGAGCTGACTTCCTGGAATTGCATTTTGTTGGCCGTCTCCAATATGAGACCTGTCACCTCGCTCCCTCCAGGCCATGCAAACCATGATTGAGGCATTTCTGTGAGGTGTCACTATCAAGGGTACACGCTTGTGAGGCTTTTTGTGTCTCTGTCTGTCGGCTTGCGTGCGATTGGTAATAGGCTGGTTTTCATGCTGATGAAGAGTTTTATGCATTTTCAATCATACCTCCCTCCTACCGTCTCACCCTTTTTTCCCTCTCCATCCTTTTACTCTCACTTTTTCTTGCTTCCTTCCACCTTCTGTATCTCCATTTTTTTCTTACCTCTCTCCTTCCCACCTATCTTCACCTCCCATGCCCCCCTTCTCCTGTCCCCCTGTCAACACTGTCATAGCTCGGGAAGCCCTTCAGTGTATTACAGACCTCTCACCACTAGTTCTCTTTATGGCACTTTCTCTTTTTAAATTCAATCAGGCTTCAATGGAGCTCCCAGAACCATTTCAATTTACTACCTGGACGCCACAGGATGGAAAGTCCTACGCTAACATAAAGGTCTAAATGGAACTGAAGACTAAGAGATAGAGAGAGAGAGAGGAGAGATGGAGGGAAGGTGTGGCGGCGGGGGGGTATATTGAAACGGTGCCACAGAGATAACAGCAATGGAGTGGTAAAAATAGAGAGAGGCAGGGGAATTAGAGGAGAGAGGGTAAGAGAGAAAGATGAGGGAAAGGGAAGAGTCTGAAGTGTTACAGGGGATAAGAGACCAGAGATGACAGCAGGGGAGGGGAAAAGGAGTGGAATGAAGGGTGGGAGATAGAGAGGAGGAGATAAGGGTATACTGTAATAAGGAGAAGGGGTGATAAATAAAAGTGTTTTTTTTTTTTTTAATCAGAAGAAAATGTGATGTGAAACGGCTCACCTAGCAACATGTTTGAAGGAGCACATCAACCTTTAGAAGTCCATGATGATACTGTGCAGTGCTGCTACAGTGCTGGAATGTGTTGGTCGGGAAATATGAGGAAAATATATATAACACAACAACAACAAACCGGAATGGAAATGTAAGATGAAACTAGTTTTCTGTCACTGCAAAAACAGTTTTCATATATATAACTCTGCAAAATGACATTTCTTCACCCGTGGCCATTGTATCTTAGAGGAAAATATTAGAAACCATTGCCATTTCCTCACAACAATCCTTTTGACCTCGACTTGCCTGCTTTCTTCGGGGCAACTTTCCATTCACTCTCCCCTTTGGGCTAAAGTAGACTCCTCATGTCAATCCTTGCTGCCAGCCCTTTGTGTGTTGTGTGCAGGTTAAGTGTTTTTCTCAGTAGTTTTCAGGGAAATTGAAAAGTGCCTTTGCACTTAGCTCTCCCAGGGATAGGTGCCATTTCAGGCTTGCTGAGTCATCCAGTGAACCATGAGTGTCCTTCGGTGGCTCAGAAGTATATAACATCACCATCAACTCTGATTAGAAAATATTATAATGTGTATGTGTGTGTGTGGGCATGTCAGTGTGCAAAGGTGAGAAAAGATGGGCTTAGCTCTCATTCAGTCGGCTCGGCTCCCATGCTTTATCTGTTGCTCTCTTACTGCTTAACAATTTAAAAAGTTAGATTTGTGTGATGACTTGACAAAGGCAGAAAGTATGAATCAAGACATCACCGGCTCAGATAAACTTGCCTCAATCTCTCTTCTCATGACCTCAGCGCTGACTTACAGTGTGTACTCTTTTCTTTTTGCCTTTTTCGTCTGGCTCTGTGTTAAGACTGCTAAACCATCGTGTGGATAGTACCTTTAATTAGGCCCAAATTCTCTCTCTACCTCCTCATCCTTTGACCCGAGGTTTTTCAGCTCTTGCAGAAACTGAGAAGTAACTCACACAGAGAAATGGCAAACACATAAAGCATAAGCTGCAAGTTTCTCACGCTGAGTCACCTTGATATACTTATGTGTGGTTCTGCAGCTTTTCACTCTGGTTTCGCCTTTTGTGTCCAACTGTGAGCTCTGTCTTGAGACTTTAGTCCATATTAAGATTCAGAAAAATCATTCAAATGAGGAAAATTTGCAGCAAGCTTTCTTCTAAACTGTTAAACTGCATAATTGATTATTCGCTAAAATAAGGGACAGTGGACAATTTTCGATATGCTGATTAAACTGTTCGTAAGCACTTACATTTGCTGAAACTTACTTAAGGTTCGCCACAAAATCAGCTTGGTTATATTGGGAATATGAACAATGGATAAAGACTTGGTTACACAGCAAACAAACTACAATCTTCAACAATCAATAATGATATTAATCTCTTGACAGAGTAGTTTTATAGAAAATCATCTCACCTTACCTGATCTACCTGATGGAGTGCCTTTTTCATTGTAGTTAATGTTATTCCAGCTGCTGAAAACAGCTGCTCAGCTGGAACAGATGTCCACAAACAGTGTCGCACCAACTTTATCAGTCCAGGAAAGGTGTCAGTATTTATTGCCACCTCTGAAATGTTTTTTTATACACAGAGCAGAGCGTCACCGATACACTTGATCACTTTAGTTTGAGTTGTTGAAAACATGTAATCAGAGTCCTTTTGCTCCTGAACTTTAGCATCCCCAGCTGCTCTTTGCTGACAGACACTCAGCTCTCGGCCTGAGTTAGCATTCGAAAATTTGAGTTTAGTGTTAACGTGAGCCTCGGGTTGCTAGCTAAACCAGACAGACACCTTTTGCACAATTTATGCTGCAGAGTTTATCAACACGACTGCCACAGTTAGCAGTTGGACAGCAGGGCGGTCAGACAACACACCAGTAACTCCATCTCACCAAACAATAAGACCTCCCCACCTAGTGGCGCAAACAGGTACTACTGCAAATCTACAATGCATTTTCTGATTCCCTCGTCTTCTGTCTTATCATTTAATGTAGTTTTAATTAGTTAAAATATTAATGTTAAATAATTGATGAACAATTAATCATCAAAATCCCCAGTGAAAGTGCTCTGGGATATATATACATGTATAGTGTTCAGGAAAGAACAGGTGTCAGTTTATAAGTAATTTATGTATAATTTAGGGTATGAATAATTGTTGGTGTCAGTATTATACTCCATCAGGTTTATATTTTACTTTTTGGCTGACTTTCACAAAGCAGTCCCTTTTCCCTGTGGGAGGCCACTTAGAGCTGCACTTATTAATCAGACATGTTTTAAGAGGAGGAGATGAACACTTAAAAAGCATTGAGTAGGCTACAATCAGACCAGATACAGTTTTTGTCTGCACCTGCCTATCTGACTAGAGAATTGTGTGTGTCTGAACTAAGCAATTGGTGCTTGTTATTAGGAAAATAAGCATTTGAAGGCACCATACGCCCACACACCCCAGGCATGAGCAGTGCAATCACCTGTCTCTCTGTCTGTATTGACTGTGATTGTACAGCGGGCACAAAAGCAGTAATTTAGGCCCAGTAGCCTCCCATTGTGACTTTCAGGCATCTTTGCCTTTCTGTGTATGATGTGAGAGAACTGAACCTCCCTTTGCGTCCCACCTACCTCCTCCATTCACAGGATGGTAAATGAAGAAAACACAAAAATGGGCAACAGTTATCTGTCATCAAAAGTGAATAGGAGATGTGATATCCACAGGGAAGGTTTGCAGAAACTTTACTATTAAATGGCAATAGCCAGCCACAATTAGTGACTGGGGAGCACTTAATTTTTTGTATGATTAATGCGCAACAGCAGATGATTCCAAATGTTTAAACTTAATTAGGCTGTAAGACAAATCAACAGTTCATTTTAAGAAGAATATAATTGTTTCCGTTGTTTGTTCCAGCTGCTTTTTGTGCTATAATAAGTGATCTTCACCATCCACATTGCAAAGTTGTGGGTCTTTCCAAAACTTTTTCTTTTTTTTTAACATTTAGTTGACAGCAGAGACAGCCCATTATATAAAATTCACTTAACTCAAGTGACAAACTTTCAGAAATAAAACGACCTAGTCCACTGAAAAGTCGGAGACTGTTGTGAATGGCAATGAACCAGCAGTGGACAGGTTTGTACCCCTGCTGCTATGATTTCCTTGCCTCAGGCAGCACGCCAGGGAAAGTGGGTATCTTTGAAACCAAGTTTCACTAGATTTGCAATGCTAGATAGAATCCCTTACACAGACAGTTTTCAATCTGATAATTTTAAAAATGGGCAGTCGGTATGATTCAGCAGTAGACCAAAGTTCAGTAATAATATCTTTAACAAACCAGTTTCTTATCCATTGCTGAAATTACCACATTATTGATTCTAAATACCTCACATTACTTCCGACTAAATGACAAGTTACTGGTAGCTTCAGGTGGCAGTGTAGGATCAAAGAATGCATCTGTACTTAGCATACACACTGCATTACCTGAATATACCTTGACTACATTGCTCTTAGAGAAAAGACTAATGAGAGACAAAGTATTGGGGAGAATTAAAGAGAGATAAAGAGATGGAGAGGATGCTCTAGAAAGATGGAGGAGTGCGCCAGTAGCAGCAGTAAGGTGGCGATTTGTCTTTTAGGCTCTGTGGTGTTGATGTTGGCAGCGTCAGCTAAACAAGACCATCTCATTTCCTGTTGTCTGCAGGAAGCAGCTGTCTGCTACTGCTACTGCCGCTGCTGCTACTCAGAGCCCCTGGTCATCAATCTCCCCGTTTTAATTGGTCTGCGCCACACTGCGACAGGCCAACACACACATACACACACACACACACACACACACACACAAGCATGCGCATATATTGAAAGAAATACGTGCGGATAAGTTGATGTGAATGCAAGCTATACATGTGTGAGCACACACTCATGTATACACATAATGAACATCTGTTGTGAGTATACAGACACACACCTGCTTGTTACTGTGTCAAACATGGGTAAACGCTAATGAACTGCTCACTGATGATTGCTACATTTGCACTTAGTTTGCGCTGTTTCATTTCCGTGCACTCCATAGATTAATCGTGTTCTTGATAAAACTGCTACTAACATCCCTAGAATATACATGCATATGGTTTATTACACTGCTTCAGGGAAACAGCCATCAGGTTGTTGGCTATCATGTCTGTTTTTAATGATTTCTGTCCATATATACAATCAGTTTCAGTAATGGCATTACATCTGCTGTGTCGGAAAAAGGGGAGCCATAGTGTTTACATCTAAATACTGCTGTTTCTCACTTATTAAATCCACTCTGTTCTCATTCCTAGGACATAACATACTGCAGTTTTGTCAAAGTTACTGGAGTCGGAGCCAACCATGTCATTATTAAACACAGATAGACGTATAGATAGATGGATAGATAGCCTTATGTGGAGGTTGGAATGTGTGGTAGCTTCATAAGTCACATGACTTTTATCCAGGATACTAAGATTTGTCTCCTGTGTGAAAACATATTTTCACTTTGTTTTGTTTTCCTCTGTGACTTCTATTTTCACTCAGTTTTTAGTTAAGTTTAGACACCAAAACTGTTTATTTAAGTTTAGGAAAAGATCATGTTTTGGGATAAAATACACCCTTTCACAACATTAACCACTGTTTAGAAGGCAAACTTGCCATTGCCTGAAAAAGAACAGCAAGTTACGACGCTAGCGGAGAACATTTAGCTACGGACTTATGGCGACTATTTCTGCCGTTCAGAGATTTTTTATGTCTGTCAAACTACCCTGCCAATTTAAAAAATGACTCTTTAAAGGGTACCCAGTGTGTTCAAATGTGATGCCAAAGGGTCCTGACAAAGCAGCTGTGATGAGATGGGAGTGAGACCAGGCTCGATTTACAGCTGTAAGCTCTACATTCACATGGAGCTCTGGTCATAATTAAATTCTAACAGGCTTTGCTGACAGCAGACATTTTGACTTTGGCACGGGTATAATTTCTAACAATAACGTTGGCTCCATTATAATCAAGTGTCCCAGTAAGAGATGACAGTCACCCAGTCGCCATTACAAGGACCCTGGAAATGAATGGATAAATTGAATTTAGCATTAACTTATTTACACCTCCATATTTCCTACTGTGACGTGTAATATTATACTCTGTGAAAAAGACCTTAAAACTTTCATGAGCCAGTTATGTGGGTGAGTAATTAAAACATACGTATAGGTTTTATCCCAACATTTCAAAACTACTGTAATATACAAATATACATTTTTTGTTCGATTTTCCTGTTTAAGTTCAGGCACAGGTGTGTCTCATGAGTTCACTAACAACTTTAGCAACTGTTTGATGTTATTTAATTCATGACACTGGAACAATGTTTTGGTGGCTGTTACGTGTCAAAGTAACATCCACATAAATGCTTGGAACTCAAGGTTTTCGAGCAGAACGTTGCATCATAATGACATGATCAATGGTTCAGCTATACCTGCCGTCTTTAGAAACATGTCTAACATCCTATTATCCTACAAGAACATTTTTATAGCGGTTATCTTACGCCAAATGTTATCAAATGGAAGTCTGTAGCAGAGGTTACTTTAAATTGGGGAGGTTTAGCGTGAAAACCTTTTTCATTCAAATGTAAGCAGCTAATCTTTTTTCTATGTGCCGTGGGGGTCAAGCACAAAATAATGGGAAACAATCAGCAATAATAGATTGTATCAGAGTGACATTCTTTTCCTTTTGTCATCCATTGTGGTCTATATGGCATTTGTGTACAGTAGGGCTACACGAGGTTGGCCCTCTCTCCTAAATTCTATTAATCTCGCTCCTCCAAGTAAAGGTTCTGATTATGAAGCCCATTTACACCTGCTGCTGTAAGCATGTGGACACACTCAGTCGCCTAATTTCCATAATGCATTTGCATCTTCCTTTCTTTCCTTCTTTTTTCTTTTCTCTTATACAAACACATGCCCCCACACCCACCCTTGTGCACACACACACACACACACACACCACCCAACACACACACTGCAAACACATACATCGCAAACACACCGAAAGCCTTCAGCGTATGTGATGCAGCAACGGGGGCAAGAGCAGGGTATAAACAGCAGGGAGTCTGGCAGAGGTGTGGGCGGTGTGTGGGAAGACCATATGCATTTCACCGGGGACTGATGAAAACACATGCTCGCACGCTTAATCACGCACTGCATTGTCACATGAAAAAACAATTCAGCCGTCTCTTTCTTGCTTATTCCTCTTGTCTTCCTCACTCACACCCATACAGCAAATCCCGCACAGGTTACAGATGGTACACACCAACTGGAATCTTAATTCTTTCTCAAAACCTATTTGTGATAAAGAAAAAAAGCATCTTCTTTCAACTGGTCACGCAGCCTGAGCTGGTAGAGGAAGCTGACACAGTGCCATCCTGTGGTGGTGATGGTGATGCTTGGAACTGAAAAGTAGAGTATATATATATATATATTTAAAGCAATAAATCTTGTGGATCAATACAGCAGCCATAGAGAATGTGACTTTTTTTCCTCATTCATGATTTCAATTTTCAATTTTTTAATCAAGTGCTACAGCTTTGTGCTTTTGAAGCCTCTTGAGTAAGTCCTTATATTCTCACGTGCGACTTCATTTATGTACCACCACTGTAGAAATAATTAAGTAGTGTGCATTGGAGTGTGTAATATTCCCAGAGGATCAATATTGCATGTGCAGTTGGATAACAATTAAAAGCTGCCATTCTCGCTTTTATTGTCTGATCAGTTGGAATGGAAGCTAATGTTGGTTGCGCCATAAAACCAGTAAAGTGTCCCCGTCCATTAAAATCCTTTTATGACTTTGAAATCCTCCTCAAGTGACTGGGTAGTGCAGCAAGTAAGAATAATAAAGATAAGTGCTTTCAAGTGTCTTGGATGTGGTGTATTGATGTGCTCTATTGACATGCGGCTGTGCGCTTTTATTCTTGTGCGCAAGTGTGTGTGTGTTAGTGTGACATAGACGGGCTGATTTGGTATGTGTGGCGGACGCAGGTATGCACGGACACACACGCCTGCACTCGCTCTGCTTCCTCCCCTCTCAGCTGGCAGAGGTTCAGTTTGTCCTGTCCTTGGCGTGTGACAGGTCTTTACAGAACGAGCCTTCCTCTCTGGGCGGCGAAATCAGAATTCACCATAGCTGATAGGTTCGTGCCTGAGGGGAATTCTGGGAGATTTAAAAATGCTGAGTCCCTAATCGATCTCAGCACACTCTTATTCTGCTGTCTTTCTTAAATCTTTGTCTTTATCCCATTTCTCTTTCGGCATCATTACGCTGCTGCAGATGGAGATAGATGATGGGATCCCAACCCTTTCCATTTAAAGAAGCATTTGCTACCTTAGGTTTAGTTTCTAGTGGGAAATGAATTCACAACTGCTGCCATAAAACATCTTTGTCTCTGTAAGGTCTAATTTGTTTTAGCTATCTTAAAAAAAATCTAACTGTGGCTTTCTCTGAATTATCAGAGAGCTATTAGAATGCAGGGGATTCAGTCATTAGCCAAATTTCAGTTAGAATAAATACATTACGCCTGTCATGAATGTTATTTCTTAAACTACATACACATAGGGCATGGCATCTACAATTATCCAGCTCCAGACCCCTAGGGTCTGACATCTGTTTCCTAATGATAGATAATTACATGCTGTCATGTGCAATCATCTGCAGTTGCTGCTAAGAAACTGGGTTTTGAGTGCAACCATTGACTGTAAAGAAGTGTACATAACCACCGTGACATCACCCACTGGTTTGTGGATTACTGTTTTGAAATGTTGAGTTTGGCATTTTGGCCTGTGGCATCTTGTTGTTTTTTATAGCCAGAAGTATGCACAAAAGGGCAGATCAGACTGAGAACCTGAGGAAACTCTGCACAGCCTTAGTGTAGGTACTTGTCAATCACAAAATAGCTGAAGCCTGCTTTATCGTGTATTTTACTCTAACTGGGACCATAATGTACCTAAATGAACAATATACTGCATTGAAACAGTTCTAAAACTAGTGCTTGAGACCATGAATGCATTAGGGAAATCTTTGCTGAGGTAATAAATCAAGTGAGAGGTTCTCATTGATTTTGAATTTCTTTTTGGAGCCACAGTAGTCTCCCTCTGCTGCCCATTAGAAAGAATGCATGTTGAAGACAGTTCTACATTGGCTTCAGTTTAAAAGCTGTGTTTATTGCCCCTCAAGTAGTCTGGTTCACCGGATATAGGTTGCAGGAATAAACCTGCAATTGGCCGCTCATTTCAGGTGGCTTCATCCTTCCCTTCCTCTTTCTGAGTGTTACCGTTTCCCACAACAACATTTCCACCCAGCACTATATTGAGGGGAAACCGCATGCTTAGCTTAGCCTCACCCACAAACAAGCTAGAGTGTTTTTTTCCCCTATAGCAGAATGATAGTGTGGTGCAGCCAGACCATTATGTTCTACAGAATGGGCTGGCAAAGTGAGACTACCCATTGAGTGCAACTGATGCAGCCATGTTGGATCCAGAGGAGATGATGCAACAGCATCTGTATACATTTGAATAGTCAGTATGTATTTTGTTTTTGTGAATTTGCTTGTGCACATGTATGTTTTTGAAAGTGCATGTGTGATGAGTTCTTGGCATCTGTGTGAAGTTGTTTGTGGGATCTGTTGCCTTCTGAAAGCCAATCTCCCAGAACAACAAATTGATTACCCAATTTGTTCTCTCAACTAGCAGTTATTTTCATTATTGATTAATCTGTAAGTTATTTTCACAATAAGTGGATTAATAATTTTCCCCATTGAGATAATCATACAGCAAGCCGGTGTCTGTTGTTTTTTGTGGGACCAGCAGCACAAAACCAAAAGATATTTAGTTTATTATCACATTGAGAACTTAGAACTTGAAAATGTCTGGTATTTTTGCTAGAAAAATTATGATTAACCCTTTATCAAATTGTTCTTTCAGTCAGCTTATTGATTAATTAAACAATTGCTTCAGCTTTATTTACATGGCCCATTACAGTTGCAGGTAGTTTTTGAACACATTTCAAGCGGAAACAATGATTTTTACTTCATGATACATCCATTGTTCCGTCTGTGAGGGCAGAACGGTGGCCTGTTTGACAGATTTCAGTTAGACTGAAGCTCCATATTGTCAAACATCTGTTCTGCTTTAGTCTAACTGAGCAGTTTGAGCACATTATATACACTATGCATTTATTGTTGCAGTGATCAGCAGCAATAATTGTTATAATCAGTAAATCAATTTGTAGCACCACAAACTCTCTCTCAATCTTGTTGTCCTTTCAGTGCTCCAGTGTAATTGACACCCACTATTACAACCTCTGGTGCATCCTATTCGGCGTGTAAATGTCTGCCACTGTATTTTTAGGTCAGTTAGGTGTTTATGTGCGTGCGGGTAGATAAGCAGATTATTTAAGGTTCTGTATATTTCACACACAGGGGCGAATCCACGCTGTGTTGCCGCTGCTGTGTCTCTCCACTGCTTCCACAGCGTCTCCTTAGTGGCTTGGCTGACACCTCCGCTGCGTACAGCTGCCATATGCTTGACTGGTGTGTTTGGTTGTCACCTCACAATGGAACTGACATTGGACATCAGGTCCAATTATAACAGCATCAGAAGCTCAAGCGAACACTGTCGCTGCATTCTTGTGGTACTGAAAGGACCAATAGCATTCTGTGGGTGAATAATAGGTTTTCAGGTAAATGGAGATTATTTAGGAAGGCATGTGAGTCATTTATGGATTTGTCTACCATTAAATTGGCTTTTATGTTGCATGGTATTCAAGTGAAGTGGGTTAAGCCTATGCAACCATACAGACGTATTTATCTCAGTAACAAAAATGGGACTTCAAGGATGTTTTTTGCTTTCATAAAATATTCTTAACTTTGCCCTTTAAAACATGTCTGAAATGTACATTGACTATTTAATATAGAGAGACTAGAGTTGTTCAAGGCAATACAAAATCATTTTTCACTGCTAATAAGGAGGGAATTCAAGCCAGACAAGTTCAGAATCTCTCAGACGGGGTCGTTTTCTGTTGTATTGTGCAGTAGCTCATGATAACTGGTGGAAATGACAGTTTAGACCAATGTAAAGTCAAGCTCCGTTGTAGCCTTGAGAGATCAAATGAGTCTGGCTGTCGTTCTTCAGTGAGAGGTCAGTGTTTTTGTGTGGGAGGCTTGGCTCAGTGTACGCGAATCTGCAAATGGCCATATGCTGCCTGCAAAGATAGTACTGTTCTGAGTTTTGAGACAAGTTGATGGCTTTTGAATGGGTATATTTGGATGTGTGTGTGTGTGTGTCAACTTGTTTGGCGTTGTTTGTTATCGCCACCGTCACCATCATCAGAAGCTGTTATTCTCTCTACAGTGTGTCGTGCCATCAGCAAAGCAGACGTTTGGAGGATGTGGCTGTAATGACAATAAGCTGGGAGAGATTTTCTTTCAGGATCCATTTGGAAATCACTGCTCTTCTGTGCTTTTCCGTGTTATTTATCCATTTGCATTTTAACCACGCTCAAATGCTCTGTATTCCAATTGATTTCTCTAAATCCACTCATAAAGCATTTTGTTTAATGCATTTTGTCTACTAAACTTACACTCTTAAAATGTAAATTAGCTGACATGTGCTCTTTGGGCCCCAGCAGGGCCTTTAGCCCAGTTACCTTGGCTAAACTTCCTTGCGTCGCCCGTGGGCTCGGTATCCTGGAGAAGGGGCCTGCGGCTCGGCGCCAGATGGCCGTCTGGATAGACAAAGCCATTTTACTGCCTTGTCTCTGCTACATTACTCAAACGTTATCGCCCCTGCCTACAAAAATCCATCTGTGCTCACACACCAACTTAAAGATCCATCATCTTGACACTTGTATTGAAACAATGACAATAATGACAGCACGCAATGGATCGCAGAACAACATGATGCACGTTTAAACTGGCAACTTTTATCCTAAGATCGATTTCTGGAAATGAAGTTGTCAGCGAAAATTGTATTTTTCTTTTTGTAAAGGAGGAGCATTTAAATTGTGCTTTCTACATATTTATACTGAGGAGCTCTATATCTGGCCCCCATTGTTTTGCAAGCTTGACGGTTTTAATGAGGCCACGGAAGAGTTTTCCCTACTTAACTTTCTGTTGTGGTAGAGTTTCAGTGGGAATCAATGAAGGATTTAGAATAGGTTTAGGTTCCTTGCTCACTGTCTCTCTGTTGCTTACTCTGACACACAAGGATGCACAGACACATGCACGTGCACACACACACACACACACACACACACACACACACACTCACATGAACACACTGCCTCAGTTCTTGCTGACTAATTGGGTACAGATGCTGAGTAGTGTGATCTAACAGCTTGTGTATTTTTCAGCATGTGTTTTTATTTGCACCTGTGCACGCACATGTTTATATATGTATGTACATGCAAGCGTAAGTTTAGTTAATCAATCATCCACTGATCTATAATCCTGCATAGGCCATGTGTCCCTGGTTGTCTGCAGTGCTGCATCCTCCTGGCTTTAACTTCTATTTCACATCACTAAAGCACAGAGACAGGTTTCCAAGCGATGGAGACCTTCTGCTTTTTTATAAATGGCTACATCCAATCAAATCCCCATCTAGAGTCTTCTTTGTGGTTTCAGTCCTGTATCATGTTCATTTATCCTCAGTTTCCAAGATTTTCTCACATAAAACATTTTCTTTTGTCGCTGTAGACGTCTCCACGTTTCTCTCTTCTGCAGGTTGAGGTTATACATTAAAGGTCTTGTAGGTCAAAGAATTCTTTTGTGAGGAGTTTGATTTATTTGTGCATTTATATGTGCTGAGCGCTTGAGAAGGCACTTACTCTTGCATGGTTTGCCCCGTGGTGTGTGTGAGACAAGGCCACTGACCAGTGATTCTCTGACAAACGAGGTGTGTATGTGCCTCCACAAACCCATACATAACTGTCTGACCCTATCTGACCAACCAGACACCAGCTTTCTGGGGGGAATTCAGAGAGCACACTTCCTGTAGCTCTGACTGGTTTATATCAGGGCTTCTCAAAGTCTGGACCTCAGTTTGCATCCGGACCGAATGGCAAGTCCATCTGGACCCAGCTCACAGGCTATCTGCCTCCTGTTATGAATGCAATATCTTAGGAAGTGTCTTTTCTAGTTTGAAATACATTCTCTATTCATCATTAAAATGTTAGTGACATTACAGTTTAACTAGAGATTATTCACAGCAATCCTGCCCCCAGATGAATGTGGTTTTAATGTGGCTTATTTCCCTTTCGTTGTTGTCATGGTGACGTTAATTGCCGAGGAGAGTGTTGTGTGTTGTTCCCGACTTCACGCATTAATGTTACACCAGAGAGTTTGCTACCAGCCCCTAAATTGCAGATCCAGAATGTAGTAGTAGACAATTTCTGCAATTACTGTAAATTTAAATAAGTCTGAGTCAGAAATTAAAGTGGACTAACTGTTTGAGTCTGCCTCGGTTTAGTGCTGGCCCAATTACAAGAGACGTAAAGTCTGTGGTGTAATCACAGGTTCAGGGGTCAAACTGATGCAACTGATTGCAAGGAAGCGATGCCATTTCTACCACAAGGCTCAACTGTATTTTGAGCATCTTGACTGTATAAGTGTGTTGATTAAATGTTATTTTGCTATCACCAATTGTTCCAGACCTCTGACCTTGAATAAAATTCAAATGTGTTTGTGTAACAAATTTAAAACCCCCTAGTTTATATTATTTTGTGCTGCAAATAGATTAAGTATTTCCAGTTATTCTACTTTATTGAATTACTTTACTTTTGTTTTCTTTTACATTGTGCTATACGCACTCACATTTGAGAGTTCGCTCATACAACTAAACTCTTGCCCTAATTGCTCTGAGCAATTCCACTGGAGCAGTTTAGGTTAACTGCCTTGCTCAAAAGCTCCTTTATAGGCATTTATAGCTTCCCAAAATTAGTTCCCATGGCAGATTTTACCCCTCCAATTGATGTTGGACCCACTGATGCAAAGTTACTGTGTTGCTTGTCTCAATCCTGTGTCTCATTGCTCCTGTGATAACATTCCAAACATTTGGGGTGCAAATTGGGCACTATTCACACCTGGTGTGTTGCTATTCTAATGTTTGTTTGTCTTTCTCGTTCATCCCAGATTCATTCAGGAGATCGAGATGAACATGGGGCCGGGCCAAGCCAAGCAGTGCCAGCTACGAGCTTTCCTTACTTACTACATTAATGACCTCTTCCTCAACCAAGTTAGTGAGCTGACAAATTGACGCCTGTTATGCTGTCTGACAGAGTGCCTTTATCAAACTCAAGGCGAAGCTTCGGTGAAACATCCAAGCTTTCTCAGAAAATACAATTCTTCGCATTATAAACCTTAGCGATGAGTCATTGTCACAGTAAATAACTGACACTCTGTGTTTAAAAAAAGTATTTCTAGTCTGTTATTGAAAGTCACAGTCTGTTCTTGTTACCTAATAGCTGGAACCTTTTGTACTGTATTGTAGATATAAAAAAAATTCACCAATGGTATTGTGGAGCTTATTGTCCTGAATGTTTTGCTGTACTTCTCAAAACCAATTAAACTAAAAACACAATGGCATAGTGCTGGGGACCACTATATTAAATATTACCTCAATACAATGTCTGTCCTAACCCAACTATGCTTTAGTTTCCTAGCGTATGGTTCCACATAGGTGGCCGCTTAAATGGGCAGAAGATAAATACATCTCTTCCTGTATGCTGGCACATATAGCATAAAACCAGAGAAGATGCATCTTTTTCTGTTTTGTTTGTTTAGTTTCCAACTGCCTCAGTAAAGTTACTGTATGTACAGATGTAATTGTAATTCTGCTTTATGCAAATACTTTGTCCTCAAGTTTTGTCGTGAAATTTTTACTTTTAAGTTGCTTAAGCAGAGTGTTTTATTCAAGTGGCCATCTGGAACCAGGCAGTGTTTTTACACGAGATGTACAGTAGGAAACTAATTTGAATTACAGTGACTGGTTGGAAAATGGACAGCTCCTGGCAGCTTCAAATGAAAACTAACAGTAGAGTTGTTCTTTTTAGGAAGAAAGGATAACTGTAGCTTGACTCCAAATGATGTAGAAATACTTAGTCCATGTAAACTTTTGCTGAACCATTAGGTGCGAACAGAGATCAACAAGGAAATTGAGGCAGTGAGCAAAGCAGCTGATCCCTTGAAGGTCCTCGCCAGTGCTGATACTATGAAGCTGCTGGGCGTCCAGAGGCCCCTACTGCAGGTAAGAAACATCAAACATGTTCAAGGCGTGAATTACATACACGGAATAAAGAAACTTAAATAATAATCTACATATTATTAGGAAGTTTGATTTACCATTACAAATGTTGTCTTAATATTGCTTGTCTTCTAAATATAAAAGGAATACAGCTTCACAACATATTGCTTTTGGAACGGGCATTAATTCTGCAGGTGTTAATGACATTGTGTCTGCCAGTTTTAGTACATATACCAATCAGCCACAACATTATGACCACTGACAAGTGAAGTGAATAACACTGATCATATTGGTACTATGTGGTGTTCTGCTGGAAAACCTTGGATTTTGGCATCTGTGTTGATGAGACTTAGACACCCAAATAAACATTGTCCCAGAACAAGCACACTCCCTAATGCAAATGGAAATCCTAATGCACCCCAGCACATGGCAAAAACATCAAACAATCAGGAACATCTTGAGGAACATGACAATGGCCCAAGATGTTGATTTGACCTCCAAACTTCCTAGACCCCATTCTGATCAAGCATCAACACTGCACAAGCCAGACTACTCAAAGGATCCACTGCCAGACCCCATAGGACACCCTGAGACATAAGGGGGACAAACACCATATTAGGCAGGTGGTCATATAATGTTATGCCTGATCTGTGTATTTACCAGCTTTCACCATTTTTGTCATCAGTTCACGTGTGTCAGAATACAGTTCAAACTGTGACCTCTGGATTTAGATAGTTTTAGTTGGCACAAGTTTGCATGTATGTGAATGGGATGAATGCATAGTACATATTTACATGTTAGCACAAATCAGACCAAGCCAATGCATAGGTGCCTTAAATCTACATTCTAACAGCCAGCAGGGGGCGACTCTGGCTACAAAAATATGTCAGATTCTATCAAGGTATGGGAGAAAATGACCCTAATTCTCCCTTGATTTGTAACCTCAATTAATATTTTCCTCACATGTTTATGGCCTCAATCACTAGTTTCAAGTGTCCCTTAATAGAGCATGATGTTCATTTTGTATATTATGATCTCCTTTAGAGAGAAATAGATGAGAAAGCAAGGTACCATGTGACTGACAAGTCCCTACTTAAATGGTAATCTACAAACCATTGTGTGACATTATGGTCATTATGTCCATCTTTTATATATTGTCTACGGGTTTTGAACAGTCAGAGAAGCTTCAAAAACGCCACACTACCTGCCTGGCACAGTTCCCCTCTTTTACACCTGTTTAGTGCAGGGCAGCTCTCTTGAGTACACTCACCTTGCAGTTCTGTGTGATCTCTGTTGATTCAGGGGCAGACACACTCACACATAACCCTCTCTGTTTCTCTCTCAGATCATTATGTCCACCCTGCCACCTATCTCACAGGATCATAATTGCAGTTGAAATAGTGCTTGATCTTTTTTTTTTGAGTGTGTAGCTGTTGCTAACTGGTAGTTACAGTGTAAAACACACACAGACACACACACACAC
>OMNN01051763.1:0-21388 GCA_900302755.1 Chromis chromis | reverse complement strand
TCAACTTCATTTGCAATATTATTTTCTCAACAGTTTGTGCAATATCAGTTTTGTAATATTTCATATTATATTTTAGTTTCAGGTGTAATATTGCAATTTAATGTGCAGTATTTCATTGTTGTGTGCGACATTTCAATTTCATGTGCAATATTTATATTCCATTTGCAATATTTAATTCTCAGGTGCAATATTTCAATTTCATGTGCAGTATTTTAATTTCTTGAGCAGTATTTAATTTTCACGTGCATTACTTCAATTGCATTTGCAATATTTTTGTGCAATATGTCAATTTAATTCAATTCAGTTTTATTTATAAAGCGCAAATTTACAGCATATGTCATCCCATTCTACTTCTGGGAACTCTGGGAACCACAAGTACACTTGCACTCTCAAAGCGAAGGGCTCTGTTGGGATAAGGTACAATAAGGTCTTTAAGATAAGATGGAGCTTGGTCATGAACAGTTTTATATGTTAGAAGCAGGATTCTAAATTCTATCCTGGATTTTACAGAGAGCCAATGAAGAGAAGCTAATACAAGAGAAATGTGATGTCTTTTACTGGTTCCTGTCAGAACTCTGGCTGCAGCATTTTCCAGATCCAGCAGAACAAGTATAGCTACTAGTCCACTGTCTGAGGCTATAAGAAGATCATTAGTGACCTTCACCAATGCTGTCTCTGTACTATGGTGGATTCTAAATCCTGACTGAAACTCTTCAAACCATGTGCTGTATTTCATACATATCTGGCACAAGAATTTCCTTAGGGATTAATAAAGTTCTATCTCATCTCACCTTAACACACAGTATCTCTACAACAGAATGGACATCATAAAATGAGTAAGTATATTGGAAATCATAACAAGCAGACAGAGAACAGTAACAAGTCACACATCTGAGATACACATAGAGTTAATGAGGTTGTTGATGCTGCTCATAAAATGTACTTCCAGTCTTCCTGAAGGTCTTGGTGAAACATTTTAGTGAACGTTGTCAGACACGTCCATCTAGAGCTGTCTGAAACTATATCTTAGACCAAAAAACATGACCTGACAGCATCCAGCGTCCCAACAGCACGTTCTTGTCTTTCTCTTGTAATCTGTAGAATTGTGTTGAATAAAGCTGCATTTTAAGGTGGCCTTTTATAGTCACTGATCAATGAGTGTCTGTGTGCTGGTCACACTATCTAATTTAAAGGCACCCTAGACTAGAATTTATCACCAGTTGAACGGCTCAAAAAAAAGTTAGAAATGAGATTTTTAACCTTTTCTCTAAGTCAGAAAAGAAAACCATGCATGCTGCACGAGTCACAGAGAAGCATATAACTTCTTCTAATGAATTTTCATCACAAACGTCGGTAGTGAGTACGGTTGCACTGATGATGGTGCAGTACATCTTGCTACAGTGTCAAAGGATATATTCTACAGCAAGTGAACATTCTGTTCTTGGGGTTGACGTGTCAGTGGCAGGAAAAATGGGCAGTGTGAAGATCTGAGTGACTTTAACGAGGACTAAAATGTGACGGCTTGACGAATGTGTCAGATCATCTCCAGAACAGCAGGTCTTGGAGGTTGCTCCCAGTGTGCAGTGGGCCTGAGTATTCTGATCCCACAGAGGAGCTAGAAAGACGTCTGAAGACACAGTGCAGTGCAGCTTGGAGAAAAGATGTCAATAAATGCACTATGGGAACAAGAGACAGCATAATGTTCTAGACAATGTTCTGCTGGGAAACCTTGGGTACTGGTGTTCATGTGGATGTTACTTTGACATGTATCTAAACTTTGTTGCAGACCACATACACACTGATCAGCCACAACATTAAAACCACTGACAGGTCAAGTGAATAACATTGATCATATTGGTACTATGTGGTGTTCTGCTGGAAAACCTTGGATTTTAACATCCGTGTTGATGAAACTTAGACACCCAAATAAACATTGTCCCAGAACAAGCACACTCCCTCATGCTAATGGCAATCCCAAATGTCACTGGCCTACCCCCGCAGGAAAATGCACCCCAACACATGGCAAAAACATCAAACAATCAGGAACATCTTGAGGCACATGACAATGGCCCAAGATGTTGATTTGACCTCTAAACTTCCTAGACCCCATTCTAATCAAGCATCAACAGATGCAGTGGAACAAGTTTGATTGACAGAGGCCCCACTGCACAAGCCAGAGTACCCAAAGGATCCACTGCCAACATCCTGGTGCAAGACCCCATCGGACACCCTGAGAAGTCCTCTTGTCCATGCCCAATGGTTCAGAGCATTTCTGACCACATAAGGGGGACCAACACAATATTAGGCAGGTGGTCATAATGTTATACCTGATCAGTGTACATCCCTTCATGCCATCAGTATTCCGTAATGGCAGTAGACACTTTCAGCTGGATAATACTCCCTGCCACACTCCAAATATTGTTCAGAAATGGTTTGAGGAACATGACAAAGAGTTCAAGGTGTCTCTAAATTCTCCAGATTTAAATCCGATTGAAAAAGTCCAATCCATAAAGGCCCCACCTCACAACTTATAGGACTTAAAGGCTCTTGTGCCAAACTCTCGGACACCTTCAGACATATTTAAGATTTGTTGAGCTGTTTTCGCAGCTCACTGATGCATATTTCTTTCGCCCTTACTGCAGAATGGCAAATAAACCCTAGTTACATTTAGTTTTTGAGCTTCCTTCATAAAATATTGCTTAAGCAGAAGTTCAGCCTGATTTTGGAAGCTCTTCTGGCTCAGTTGGAGTTTGGGGCCTGATCAAAGCGGTACTTGATGCTCCCTCCTGAAGCTGCAGCTCCATCATCCCACATCCAGCCTGGTATTACTCAAGCTGATCGGCCTTGTATTAGCAGATTCATTGTTCGCCTGCATGTCACGGTGTGGCACCTGAGCCACGAGGCAGAGCGATGCAGGTGATTAATGCTGGCAGGACGGAGTTGATCATAAATAAACAAACCGACCACCCAGTTGCTGTTTTCAAAGCAGCCTCCTGCCATCTGCTGCGATGTTTGCGGTGTTTGTTGACATCAGTAAGGATACAGAGAAGAGTGTAGAACTAGTTTTCAAGTGTATGTGTGTGTCTACAGTATATCAATGACCCTGGGTGCTTGATGCACAGATGCACTGCTTCCTAAATGGGCAGGTGTAGTTTAAAACAGCCATTACAGTGAACAAGTCAGGCAGAGCATGATGGATATTCATGACATGAAATTTCCCCCAAACCTCTACTCTATCCAGCTTCACAAGTTTGTTTTCCGTATATTTTAAATGTTTAATTTCCTGCTCATTACTTGTTAATTATTTACGGCCCAAAAGGCTGCACACATTTTAAGGATACAGCTTCGTAGAGAGGATCAGCTGGACAGACGACACCCTCTGCTGGTTACACGTGAACACAACTTTTGCAATGTGAAGTAGATTGAAAAGCAGAATTAAAGTGAGAAAATGGAGCAGAATGAGGACTGAGATTTTTCAGCAACACAATAAGGGCTGTAGCTCCTATTGAGCATAATAGCCAGGTATTCTGTGCTTTATTTCTTTCTGTGAAATTGGAAAAGTATACATTATATATTATTATATAATTAAATAAACATGTGAATATAGTACAGTCTGATTTGAAACAACAAATGCATGTTGGGAAAATAGAATCGGACCAAAAAATGAAATGAAATGTAACATGGATGTATAATATTTTCTATCTTCCTATCTCTTGTTTCTTCTTTATTATTGAAAGCTTTGCCCCAAACTGCAGATGAAATGAGCTACAAACTGGCCACAAAAAAAAAGCTTTCTTGTCACTCTAAAAATGCAGACTTTAAAAGCCTCTAAGCACAATGCAGTCATTTGGAGGAATGTTCCCCATGTTGGCTATTAATGTGCCACGTCTGACATCGGTCCTGTCACATGCTGCTCAGACTCCCTGAGACTTTTTAATAAAGTGAGCTTCTAACACAGAGGATTAATTTCAAAGCATCTCATTAAATGACCTGTCAAACACAGATGTGCTTAATACCATTAATACTGGCTGCGTTCAGTTTGACATGGACCAGTTCCAGCTCTGTGTGTCGCGTCTGCTGGTTCACTGAAACAGAGCCTTGACATTATTAGTTCCACCTGGTCTTTAGCAGCTGTGACAAAAGGCTGCCATGATAAAAGTCCTGTTTATGAAGTGGCTCCAGTGTTTTTATCATTCCAGTGTGTGTGATTTTTTTTATTTTTCAGTTCTCTCTATATGATCATTAATACTGATGAGTTGTAGCAAATATTTAGTGAATTTATGCTACTGTAACACATTCAAAACTCTTGTATAGTCTTATTTAGCTTCTTATATCTACGTATGTATGTTAAATTCCCTCTTGGGTCATTGATTAAACTCCTAAAAAGTCATGTTAGTGTATCAAATTTACTTTTTTAGATGTTTTTCATGAAACTGATTCATTGTAAACCGTTGCTTCCTCTGGAATTTGCAGACCTATGAAGCCTCCCTGCAGCTCAGCACACCAGCTCACCTAAGACTTTGCTTAAACACTGTAAAACTACTCTACACTTTACAAATTGCAAGTCGTAATATTGGAGTAATTCAGACATATAGGTTTGAATCAGGAACAGATTCTGAAGAAGAAAAATGATATAATTTCAGTTATATTTATACAGTGCCAATTCACAACATATGTCATCTCATAGCATTTCACATAATTAGGTGAAGACCTTATGAATTTTAAACGGAGAATCCAACAAATCCAAAGTTCCCCTTGGGATTCCCTTTGAGCAAGCATTTGGCAACAGTGGGACAGAAACCAAAAAAATACCCCTCTACTGGGAACGGAAAAAAAAATAACTCAGACAGAACCAGGCTCAGGGAGGGCGGCCAACTGCCTCGACAGGGTAGGGTGAGGTGTCTTCTAGCATATAAAAAACAACATATTGACATTGACAAAAAAATCTTGATTGTTTACATTCTATTTTGGCCTCTTATAAAATGTATTTGGAATCTTTTTTGTGGTTGAATCAAACATAATAATTATGGTCTACTTTTCAAACATCTGTCCAACAAACTCACAACAAAGCATGAAAGTTTTTCCGAAGACCTATAATATGGTATTTGCACCTCAACCACTGCTGGCAAGACTTTTCACAGCAGACATTTTGACTTGTTATAGCAGCAGAAGAATAGGTGCTACTAATAACTTTTAAGGTGGCTCCCTTTTATTCCTGCGTCCCATATATCTGGTTTATTATTCATACCTGTTCTTTTCCCACTGTGACATGTCAAAATGCCTTTGGTTTGTGAGATCAGTGTCATAACGAAATCATTTTGGGTGTGATTTAAAAGAAGACATGAATCCATGTTTTTTTTTTTAAACATTTTATTTAATAGGGAATACTGAGCATCTCGTTCCCACACCACCAATGGTCAATTTTATGTGCCGAGAAAGAAAAGCTGGTCTTGTTGCCATCTCTACATATAATACAGATCTGACTTATCACAGAAAAATGCATATTGCAACAAATGAATACATGATTGTTGTTTTTTTTTGTGAACATCATGCAGAGAATGTCTTAACTCAGACATCGCAGGCAGTCATATAAACATGATGTTATATATGTAACATACCATTAAAGGAGCACATTTATTTGATAAAGGCAGTTTGCACAGTTTCTCTCCTCAACACACACATACTTAATACTTTTAAAGTTGCACATTTACTCAGACACACCCACACAGATTCACAAAAAAAACATTTATAACAAGACAAACAGATTAGATTTGGTCCCAAACAACCAGACGGCCTCCATCACTGGCACACAAGTAACTATATACTGTATGAGAACCAGGAAGTATTCAGTACCAAAAACAAGAAAAAAACAAAAACATATAGATACACTTCAATGATGCTGATGAAAACTGCAACCCATAATACTACTTAATGAGGGAATCTTTGGGATTTCTGAGGTTACTTTATCACACCAACCTCTACACACTTTTTGATTCAATACAAATTAAGAAGATATAAAGGGAATATATTTCTGAGTCCAAAATCTTACTTTGAGATCATCAAACAACCACAAATTACAGGGATTGTACACTGCACTTCGATTTCTTTTGCTTTTCTTCTATTCTTTGACAACTTCAAAGTGGGGGCCGAACAATTTATTCCCTTTACTCAGAGCCGAAAAAAGTTTGAAAACCAAATCTTTTTTTTTTTTTTACACATTCTCACACAAGAATTCATGTCTGGAGTAAAAACACACATAAAAACACATTCATTCATGCTATATTACATATTTATAATGTGAGGGTAACTATTTTTGCCATACAAGGAAAACATCTTTTCATCAAAAAGATTAACAATTGCACATAATTGTTGGCTAAAGTATTTTAGTGACATGAGGAAACATTAAAAAATGGCACTGTTATTAAAAATAGGTCAATATATAAACAAAATTGTACATTTGCCTTTCTCAATCTCAAACAAAATGAGAACATGACTTTTTTTTTTCTTAACAAAGGAGCTGCTGAGAATGAAAAAAACAAACAGAATGATGTGTTTTTAAAACAGACCCTTGCTTTTCTTCAGATTCTTTTGCTTCCAGTTTGGCAGGGCGTTGAACTCAACTCGGCTCATCTCAAGAAGCGTCTGGAAAACGTTAACGTAAGAAGACAAATAAATGTCAATACAAGGTGATTATATGTTGTGGTTGTGGTGGGACAAATACTGTATTAAGTTTTTATACAATAGCCAATCATAGGTTGTAGTAGGGCTGGACAATTAATTCAATATTTATCACGATCACAATTTTGGCTAATTTTGTAATCGATCGACTGTGATATTGACGTTTAAAATGTGTGCTCTGCTCACAGAACACAGCCCATGTAGGTAAAATCACTTGGTTTCAACTCAGGTAAATCGGTCTTATTTCACTCTTTTCCTTGCAATTTTTAGTCCGACACTTGTCTGACTTAGCAGAGAGAATAGAGGCTTCTCTGTGAGCTAGCATCTACTGTAGCCTGCATATGAGGTGTTTACTGAACATCGGTATATTGTAGTGTCTATTAATCAGAACATGTTCAGCAAATGAGGCATGTTGGGTAGTTTTATTTATATTTTGCCTCAGAGATTCTCTGAATTCACATGAAGAAGAACCTTAATTCAATTCTCATTTTAATGCAGATTTGTACATTAGCAGGGTGTGGTCCTGGATTATAAACAGTATCTCTCTGTATATATGAAAGATTTGCCACATTTTACATCTGCGTACATATATACGATCTATGAGATCTAATATGCTGTTCTGTACATTCTGTTTTCTTTGATCATGGCTTTTTATTACTTGTCTTCTATCAAGAATCTCTCACATAATGAGGACTGCAATTAAATATCTATAATGGCTGAACAATACATAAATTAATTGTCAGGAGTCACTCAGCGGGCCGTACCTTAAAGTCCTGGTCAGACAGGTAATCCTCCAGGCGTAGAGGGTCCACTCCCTCTGGCAGCGGTTTCCTGGTCAGTTCCTCGATGGAGTACTGCTGCTTACTGAGCTTGGACAGAGCCTCCTTCACCAAGATCACTTTGTTCTTTGAGTTCTCAGCCTATGAACACACAAAAATTACAGTAGATAAACAAATGCAAAACTAAAATACTGTTATAACAGAGTAAACCTGCATCATCATCATCTTCACACTAATTGGCACTGTTTAAAGAGACCTAACACAAACATTGTATGATAAAAAACAAAGACCTACTTTTGTGATACTGGTATCCTTCTCCCAATATGGGAAGATGTTGGTGAAGGTCAAGGGTTCACAGCCTGCTAGGACCAGATACGCCAGAGGGGGGCGCCGAGGGTTCTTCTCTGGAAATCAGACCACAATTGAAAACGGATGAAAAACTTGCATTTAAACAAAGAAGCAATAACATTTCTATGAGGACTAGCTTAGCAAGTTCTTAGAATCAGTGACTTCAGATAGTTGAATATAAAATGAACACATAATGAAAACACAGAGGCACACAAATTACTATTTAGATTAAAGAGTAATTTAGAAAATGCTATTGGAAGTTTTATTTCTGATCCAAAGATGACCACCTTGGAGAGAAAATACAGCACACATACTTCAGCCCTTGTGGGCTGATTGGCAAAAATGCTTGTCTGTCAACTCTAACCTTTGCAGTACTGCAGCACAGTCTCCATGGCACACTTCCTCTCGTTGTCCCAGCGCATCTTTGCAGATCCTGTGCTCTGGGTATCTTCAGGCTGCCAGCCCTGCCACAGATACACCTCCATACGGTTGTCCAGCAGAAACAAGGCTGGAGAAGTCATAAGACTGGCATTAGAAAAGATGGTATCCACGAGCAATAGCAACAGGTAATATGGACAGTTAATGTTGTCTACTGTAGTTCCTGCAAAGGATTGAAAGTTGTGCATTAAAATCCAACAATAAAACATATTCCATCTGCAGAGAAGCCCAAGAGACAGTCTATTAAATGTCTGGGGTTCAGACAGGCAGCAGTGTTTTTGTGCTGTGCTTTTGTGAGTCCTAGGAGGGAACCTGTCAAACTTAACGTTGCTCTGTGATTCAGAGGATGACTTAAGGGAGCAAAGCAGCAGTACAGAACAATAGAGTTCACAGTTGAGAGCCAGTATTCTTCCTCTGGCCGTCGAGGTTGGTATATGTCCAAAGAATTAGGAGAAAAAGCTGGTGTGAACTGGATGACACGGCTTTACTCTGATTTGTATGTATCTTTAGGTATTGCATGAGTGAGTTTTGTTCGTTTGAGGACGTTGAGGATGTTATTTTTTGAAGTTGTGTAAGTTGCTTTTCTATTTTTGCTACACTTGCTTTTGATTCGTCTTGTAACACCGTCTACTGACTTGCAACACTTGCATTTCTTTTCATCTTTTCACCCTTCTTTTTGACATGCTAGTGTTTACTGTGATTTACCAAAACACCAAGTCAAATTTCTCCTATCTGAAAACCTGTATGGCGAAACGGATTCTGATTTTACAATTGCTTGTATTGTTTAGAAAATCTACACAGAAGGGAACTCTGTGATGCTGTGATGAATATAAATTTGAATTCGTGAGTGTGTTACCTGGCTGTGGTGCAGAGTACAGGTTCTCCTGCAGGAAAGGCATCGCCACGACTCCCTCCGTCACCCTGGCAGGATACAGCCGCTCCTCCCCTTCAAACACCCCAGAGCTGGCACTCAGCCGGAAGAGCCGGGGTGTGTAGTTATACTTCCCCGGATCTGCAGAGAGCACACACACACTCAGTGATGATCTCCCTCTACTTTCTGCTAAAGATCTCTGTGGATTTAAGAAGCCTGTGTGTGTCGGGCCGCACCTTGCAGCATACAGTCGTAAGCCTTCTTATCCTGCGAGCCCAGAGCCTTCACAAACTCTGCAGGTTCAGATCCTTCATCCACCTCTTCAACTTTCACATTGCTGGTGCTGCTCAGTCCCAACTCTGAGGGGCACCTTGAAGACACAGAAAATTGTTGTTCCACCACAGCGCCCACATGTCCATCCATCACACATCCATTTATCCATCTGCCTATGCCTTACCTCTGGGTTAGTTTGTCCACAGCTCTTTTGGCCACCTGCTTGGCACCTGCATGTGCTTTACATCCATGCCACAAGTAGAGATTTCCTTTCTGAGCATGAAGCAGCACCAGGCTGGCACGAGAGCGAAAACTGGCCCGCTGGCAGCTCACCTCCACCAGTGAAGCCTCCACCTCTGCCTCACCACGGACACAGAACAACCTCCAGTCTCCTGTAGACATGAATCACACATGGTATGCAGCGTTTTCTGCCACAATAATGTCTTAATATTTCATATGTTCTGCTTACTTATTAATTCTGAGTCTATCATTATGTTAAAATACTCAGCTAAATCTGACCAGTAGTACAGAAGCCTGTCACATATGTCGGTATCAGTGTATATGTTGTCAAATATGAAAACCTAATTGTTTTGCACAGAAGATAATGCAGAAAAAGAAGCTTGTGGTAATGTTGTCATTATACAGTTTGTCTAGCAGAGCAGCTCCAACTCCATTCTTTACAATACTGTCAGTACTGTGTGCAGCACATGTAGCAGAGTACGTATCACAGATGACGGAGCGGAGTCATGTGGTATCTTCACGGTAAGTTGCTAACTAGTTTATGAAATACATTGCTGGAAATTTAATAAACAACGACCCAAACATTTCCCTTTTTGATATTACTATAACATATGGATGTATAAATATATCCATGAAGAATTTCAGTGGATATATCAATATTGGAATTTTTTACCGTCTAAATATCTGTACCAGCATCAACCCCAAAAATACAGCATTGGTCAGGCTCTAATAACGAGTTTGAACCAATATTTCAAAGTGAATTAAAGCCTCTGCATTAATCAGTAGTACAAATGTTTTAATTTTTTATACCTGTGTTGTTGGCACTGTCGTCTCTGCTGCCCTTGTGGATGATCAAGCCTCCCTGGAAGAGTTGCAGGAAACACGGAGGCTCTTTTCCTTGACTCACCAACATCTGCACAGTTGAGCAGAAACAGACAGATGAAAGAAGACACACTAGATTAACTGCTACCTAAAAACACAGGCATTGATGTTTGTATATTGATAGAATTAATGAAGCAATGGGTGGACAAAGCATTTATTCTAGCTGTTCAAGAAACACAAGATAACTCTGAGTTCTAATAAGGAACTTTATCTTAATGTTAAAGTTTCTTATAATGTCTATTATTGATTGTGTGAGTCTGTGATGAACTGATACTCACTTGCGCTCCCCTGTGGCTGCCCAGCTCCACTGTCATTAGAGCTGAGGTTCCTTTCTCACTGGCGCTGGAGTGACGGCCCTGCCAGAAAAAACAAGCCGTCCTCTCTCTTCCAGGAGCTCCAGCACTCAGCTCACCGGGTTTCTGTCGCTTCCCCACTGACAGAACAGAACAGAACCACAGTAAACCCAGTGGAAGAAATCAAGACTGCTGCTCTCACTTCTGAGTAGACATAACCCTAAAATGCAAAGCTAAAGCTTGTGTCTTTAACCCCTTGCCGAGCACAGTTAGAGCACATTTGCCTCTTTCCTCACAATGACACAATCGTCTCCTGTCATACATGTACTTTCCACATAGTTTTTCCAACACAGTATCCTGCTTTGTTTTATTACAGTTGCACTCCATTACAGACAGAAATCCTCCTGCCATTAATCTTGTCAAGTTTTTACAAAATTTTCATTGCATTTGAACCTCCCCTTTCCAGTCCACTGTTTATTCTACAAGCTCCCTCTGTGCCAAAATAGTGACTCACCCAGTGTGGTGATTGAGTACTTCCAGCGGATGATATAGGCGTCACACTCGTGTAGTTGACCCAGGCTCTCGTTGGGCAGTTCCTCCTCACCGTGCTCTTTGATGTGCCAGGCTTCTACAGCTACTGTGGCCAACTCTGCCTGTCTTCCGTCCTCTGTCCTCACCAGTCCGTGGCCCCGCTGAACGTCAACCCCCTCTAGAAGTGTTTTCACCGGGTCTGGCTCATTGTCAAGCAGGGCTTTGGCATCACATGGCTGCAGTTCCAAGTCAAGCGGGGAGCGTACAGTGGAGTGTACGGGGCTCTGAGCAAACAAAGAACGCTTTAAGTTAGGTTTTATATTTGTTACTCTACTCAGGGCTGCAGGGCTCCTTCAAAACAATTTGTACGGATTGACACCGAACCAAAACTGTTCATAAAAGCTGTCACTGGTGATAAGTTTAGAATACAAACCCTAGATCTAATCTCATATACCTTGATTTCCTCAATTTGAGCTGCTTCCTCTTTCTTCCTCTCGGCCCAGTCCAGGAACTTCTCTCTGAACAGGGACGTCTCATTGTGCTCTGACAGACGGCCAAACAGAGCCCAGCTAGGACGACCTTCCCCCTGCCTGGATGTTACACATATCAAGTCATTAATAAAACAAAGAAAAAGTCTCCTCTGTGCAGCTGTATTGGCAGAGAAAAACCACTAGGGGCTGCAATAAGATAAGCAGTAACCTAAGAAACGCTGCTACGCCCACTTTTATTGTGAAGTACAAAGCAGGAAAGCACCACAACACAAGCTAAACATATGCGTCATCAAAGCATTCCTTTTACAAATGTGTCAACTGATATAAAAGGTGGAAGATTTAACGTGTCATACTCACTGAGGCACATCCGTATTTGTGCAGGAGGCATCTAAAGGGTTGACTCTGCAGTTGCTGTAGTCGTAGCTGCCGCTGTAGAGCTGTTTGCCCAATTTGACGGCTACTTTTCTGTCACTCAAGGGCACGTCTTTCCCGTGCCATACGTACACTTCACCGCCAAAGTCAAACACTAAAACCTGGTGGTAGGAGCAGAGAAGATAGAGAACGTTTCGGTTGCTATTGCAGCTATTGCAGTAGAAACAATTTTAAATATGTACCAACATGTCTGTTTGGACTACTATGGTTACTTTATAAACATCTAAAAACCTTTGTAGCACCCTAGCAGACCTACAGCTCTGAGACTGTTCTGGTGTGAAGTGAATCAAATTTGTTTTCTACGTTTATCAAAACTTCCCAGGCATACAGTATGGGTGGTGTTACCTCTTTAGAGTCGAGCAAGGACACACTCGGGATGGAGGCCCAAGCATCTTCATGAGGCACCAGTTTGTCTCCCTGAAGTCTGTACACCCCATTAGCATCTACCACCCCACTCTCATACAGCTCATCCTCCTCTGGCTCCCCTGCCCCTATAACACACAGACAGTACAGAAATCAGGGTAAGCATACAGCATATGTAGATTGCCAGGTAATCATTCAAATGGTAAACTAGCCCTCACAACTGTGCTACAAAGTATCTGTGCAGCTGAAGAGTTCTATGGGAAAAAAGAGAATACCTACTGGTACCAATTACTGTTATTAGGAGCACAAACCATGTGTAGCTGAACTGAGGCCAACTTCTTTCTCTGTGTTTCTTTTCACTTAACATAATGAAGTGTGTGTATGTACCTCTGTATTTGGTTTTTCCACCCAGCAGGCTCCAGAACTCTTTGGCCCATCGACTCTCAGTGTTGATGCCCTCCTCCAGCACCGTCACCTGAGGGGCCTTACAGCCGAGGTCCCTCTTGGCCTGAACGAATGACGCCATCTCCGATGCCTGGTCAGATAAAGCACATTGTACATTTTATACCCGTATACAAGTGGAATGTTTATCACTGAACAAAAAAAAAAGGGCACTCTAAATGTGCCTTTAGACTGGGGCGTAAGAATGACTGTTTATTCACACTTTGCGAAATGGGACAGATAAAATCTTGGTCTCAATCTGAGTCAGATTGTATGATATTAATTTGATTGTGCGACAAACGCATGGTGAATTGTAGCACTCCAGTGACAATAAGAGTATGACAGCAGGGCCAAATCATCAGGTAATTTAATCCACCTCTGCTGCTCTCTTGTTTTAAAATGCAGCTCCACAATGCTTTTTTTTAAAATTTGCAACAAAGAAGTCACACTGTGGTACCTTAGTATGAGAAGTCAGGCTTTCTGTCTGAATTCTCAACAGGTTGGATGTGATCATCAAACCTCCTAATAAACCATATGACCCATCAATGGGGACATTTAAGGTAGTTTATAAACTTTCTTTGTTCAGACCCAGATATATTGAAGCATCAAACTTAACAAATTCAACAGGTTTCTCTCTGCAGCAGTGTTTTTAGTTCAAGAAAAAGATGTCCCAGCACCAGTCTAAACATCACAGCACTAGTTCTGAAGTATTTTTTTTAAGTGTTCCAGTGTGAAGCTTATTATTCTGTGTGAAGTTCACTACCTTAGCTTTCTCAATGACGTTGGCAAACTCTCCACTCCACATGAAGCAATGTTTTGGTGTTATAAGAAGGAAGCAGTCCCCGCTGTTTAGAGAGTGAGCTGTGGGTTCAACCAAGCGCACCTGGATGTGTCTCCGACCTACAGACAACAAAGCAGCTTTCACTTCCTTGCAACAATTTTTACTGATTCCGATCTGCAACTAAACATTCTTTTTTGTGGTTTATATAAAATGATAAAAAAAATATATATATACTTTAAATATACTATGAGATTTAAGTGTGGAAACATTCACTCTTTATTACAAACAATTATTTGCAATAGATCACAATTAATCACTCATGCATTTAACAAATTGTTGAAAACAAACAGTAAACTGTTTTGGCTTTTCTGACCTTTGATGCGAATAAGCATGAGCTTATTGAAAGGCAGTGCACTGTTGTTGGTCACAACTTCGGTGGACTTCACACTGCGCAGGCTGACTTTGCGAAAGTTCTCCTTGCTAGCAAGACCTGCCAAGGCCACGTCAGCTAAGTTGGAGTGTTTTGCCACTGGGAGTGAGAGGAAACACCGGAGACACAATTATCAACATCCACCATTGAAATGTTGAACTGATACTGTTTATCTAACTCACGATGTTTTAACTGATTTCTGTTCCTGAATCTGACATGTTACGAACAAATAAAGACATGCTACAAAGCTTTGGTAGAGACATTAAGAGACAGGGCATGTTTAATAATCACTTCTTTCATCTGAGCAATACAAGACAGCACATATGCAGCTGTGGTGTTCACTTCCTCTTGTGTACTGTGAAAAGGTCAACTGAGGTCAGTCTAGTCTGAAGGGTATCTATAGAGCAGAACTGAATATATAAAAGAAGGTAGCAGACCAAACTGGAAATACAGTATATTAATATCAGCTAGCTAACAGGTACAGCTGCTTGTATCTTTAAAATATCTACAGTCCTTCAACTTCAGTCATTTCTTACGTGTTTACTTTGTAGGCACTTAAATAACCAGGTTACCGTTGGCTTTTTGCAGGAATCTGGTTTCTTTAACATAACAATAATAATCTAACCTTTATTGATCCCCTTGGGGAATTTCCTTCTCTGCATTTGACCCATCCTATTCAACGTTAACCTTAACTATACATACTAGGAGCAGTGGGCTGCCGCAGTGCAACGCCCAGGGAGCAGTCAGGGGTTTGTGGGCTTTGCTCAAGGGCCCACAGTGGTGGTGACTGGGACTAGTGGTCGCTCTAACTTTCCCACCTCAACCTCTTGCCAGTCCGGGTGCTCGAACCGGCGACCCACCGATTACAAGTTCGCTTCACAAACCACTAGGCCACCACTGCCCCCCCAACATATCATCTTATTTCGTGCGTAAGGTGATGAGAAACTAAGAGCACAATAATTTATTGACTGTAAACTAACTTTCCTCGTTTTTCAGAATTGCATGGTGCCTTACCGACTTTAGACCTTTAACTATGAACCCTAAAAACCAACTGCAGGTGTTTGGTCTTTACAAAGGGGACTTTTCGACTGAACTGCAGGCTGTGCTTACACAGAGCAGACAGGAGACAAATATGGAAGAAAATTAAAAATGGAAGTAGTAAAAGATAGTAAAGTAATAAAAAAATCTATAGTATATAGAGTCAACATTTTTTCCAGTATTGGTAACACATGTAGGCACTTCCAGTTTTATTTTATTTTTGAAAAATTAAAGATTCAACTTTAAAAAAATAAAAAATAAAAAAGATTTTATGGCATGATAACTTTATTTTACTGCACAGAAGAAATTTGAGCTCCCTCTACTTCTGGCCATGGTTGGGTTGTTTCCATAGAGGTGCAGGACTTTATCTTGCAGTAAAAAGAATTATCCCACAGTTAGTAAAAATGTGAAAAGAGTACAAAAACGCCTAGAACTGGCTTGGGGTACAGGGGGTTAAAGCCATTTAAGACTCTTTAATCTAAGGAAAGAACATTAGCATTGCTACAGTAGGTAAGTTTAAACATACTTACTCCTCTCCACTTGGATCCTCTTGGTCTCCACTTTGGCCACATTAAGCCTCTGTTCGGTGTAGACTTGCCGGATGTCATTGCGGGCAGCCAGAGCTCGTAGAGGGTTCCTGGAGCCTTGATTCCTTCTGGCTGGTCGCACTGCTCGCTTGTGTTCTGCTACAGCAGAGGTGAGTCTAATGGCATAATTACACAAAAGAGTGTTATTTATGAATTAATTTATATTTACAAAAAAAAATATTTAATACTTAACACATTGGTGCATAAAATACATAGGAAATAAATCAGACAAAAATGTCATGTATTCATTTATGATTACTAGAAACTAACTTTGGTGTATCGGCCTGGATCTGGCTGAAGGCCTCTTCAGTCACAACCACACTGGAGTCCTGGAGTGTCGAGGGCGAGATCGATTTGTAGAAGTTGCCAAATGTCTCGTCGTCATCCAGCGTCATCACTTCTTTTTCCATCTCTGCCGTCACCTCGATGGTGGATACCTTGCTTTTGCTCACGCCTGACACCCCCCAACCATATCAGGAAACAGGAAGGATGGAACAAGAGGTTTTACACAGAACTTTTTTCTTGCTAATGATGCTTTTTTGCTGAATTGTGCTTTCAGTGAACAGGACAAAGAAAAGGTCATGGTGAGGTGATTCAGATATACCCTACATGTGCTGGATATCCTGGAAACTTCCTGAATGTTTTGTTAACTACTCATATCTGTGTAGGTTTGTCTATAACATGCTTGTCTGTAATGCTCAATGTACACTGGGGCTATGTTGCAGTGAAAGCAGGCCTTGTGACATTGAATATACTGTTGTGCAGAGAACAAGAAACGGGCATTGTACCTTTATTGTGAAGCTTGTCGAGGAAGGACTCCAGCTTGTCGAGGCGCTTATCTCCTTCCACCTTAACATCCGTTCTAGTGGAAATTTCTGTCCAACAGAAATTACCATAGATTTACTTGGTGTTGGCTTTCCATGCATTTCAGTACAATATACAATCATAGCATTACGTTAGTTCAAAATGTACCAATAGCTATTGAAATAGTAGGAAATATATAAAATTGTTTAAATTTAATCCTTGCAATATTGAATGAAGTTGCAATTAGAGAAACACAAACACAACAGTATAGTCAGCGATCACTATTTCTTTCAAATGCATATCTGCTGTGCTAATATACATATCACATTAATTTATCAAAATAAAATGGAATTATTAAATAATAAAAATACAAATATTAGCATGACTAACAGACCATACCTTCAAGTGGTTTCACAGGTGTGGCATTAGACTTCTTGAGAGAGACAATGGGTGACTCTGCATCTGAAACAAGACCTGATAGAACACAATAGGAGAATCAGGGCTGCAGCTAACAATTATTTTCAGTATTGATTAGGCTTTCAAGTACGAGCAAGACAAACAGCACATCTGACATTGCCGCAATTAAAAGTTAATTGAAAAAAAAAAGCACCGTCAGAACATCAGATTGATTGCCTACACAAATCCTATCCTGTCCAATGTGCTTTGTGTAAAACACTGAACGCTGAGTCTGTTTATGGAGGGCTGAGTGTTTTCTATATACTGGTAAATGGGCTATAGGTAATATTTATTTAGCTGTTTATTCTTTTTGAGAACTTTACGTCAGTTTATTGTTTATCTTTAAAAATAACGAATTCAAAGTGAAGTTTAAGACCTGTTATGTCAGAACAATGACCTTATTTTGGCTGCCTGGCGTAGACTCAAGAGACACACACTGTAAACTCACCTCTCTTGGCCATACGTCCAGCCACAGTGAACTGAACTGAGTCATTGGCTGCTCCTTTGCCTTTGTTCTTCCACTGCTCCTCCTTGTCCTTGAGGATCTTCATCCTATCAGCCAGCGACATCTTGGGCTCCAAATCCACATTGGATTTCTGTTGGAACATTGATTCATATATAATTCAACTTTTGCATTGGTGATGGTTTATGAACGTACAAAGGGTGCAGACCACACACTCTCATACACTGTGGATTTTGTTTCACACAGGAGCACACAGTTATGAAATGTTACACGAGGATAGAAAACACTGTGATGATGGCGAAAAAAGAATACAGAAGCAACTACACAGGCAGAAATTAATCTAACAGGGAGTTATGGAAAATCCCATGACTTTCTGCAGAAGCTTGGCTCTTTCCAAAAGCAACTGCTTCCAGGGGTTTTAATGTGTTATTCAAACTTTGTTTTTACAACACAAAACATGAGGAATGTTGAGTCCTGACACTAAAACACCTACAATCCCTTTTTATATACTGAGGACATCCATCACCCACTATTTCAGTAGAGCATTCCTCATGTGATTTACTCCTGCTGCCATATTTGCACCTGAACTCGACCATTAAAAATGAATTGGCAGTGGTTTACTGGGCCCTCCTGTCCCACTGGAGCCCAGGAGCTAGAGCAATTAATGCTATTTCACTCCTAAACATTTGAAGCGTTTTATGGCTCTGCGTGGGTTTTTGCCGCCACCCCCTCTTCCTTCACTAATAATGAGCAATTCACTGCGTGTAATGTACCATGAGTGGTGACTTCCTTAGATTACACACAGCTCAGTCTATTTTCCAACTAATTTTTTGACGATTGCAGATGCAGATACCGATATACAGTGTACACATGTTTTTTCACCTAATTGCAGAGGACTACTCTACTGTAGTGGAATTAACATATTTTAATACATACTCTTGTTATGATGGACCACTGGCAGATGCAGAGATAAATGTACACATTTTTGTTTTTGAAAGTAACTTTTTCAAACAAATCTGTAAACTTTTAGACCAATACGCATTGTCTGCCTGTCAGTGTTCATTCTAGGATGGTGCCGATATTTCATCAGCCAATACTGATGATTTGCTGATATCATCATACATCTCAAATATATAGAAGAAATACACCCAGAAATTTAATTCCAAGAAGAAAAGCACATGGTGCAAAAGACAACAATTGCTAACTTAACAAAAAAGGTCATAATAAAAGCTACACAGTTAGTTTTTGCATTCTTGTATGTGTACACAGTCATTTTTTGTGTTGCTTGTGATGCACATGCACTCATGCACATGAAGGCAAAAGCAGTACACTCAGTTTGAACTGCATTAAATTAAAGTAAAAGACACACAAATGACTGGGATTCCCAAAAACCAAATAGCTTGTTAGAGTCATAGAGGAATGTTCTTTGTGGATGAGTGATGATCTGTGTGATCTGCTGACTGTCACTCTGTAAACTCATAGCATCATATTTACTGTAAGCTTTGCAGAGTCCACTTAAACATTTAAAGATGGCAGAGGCGTTAAAGAGAAAAAGATGTTTGGCTGAAACAGTGGTGAACTGCAGTTTGGCATTAGAAACTAGAACAGGAAGAGTTTCCTTGCAAAATAAGTCGGCCATCTTCAAAATTTTTAGGTCAAAACAAAAAAAGTCTACTTGCAATTTTTGTCCGAAAGTCAGAAATGTAAACTTTTCAAAGTAACTTTCTGCATTGGTTGCTTGTAAAGTACTAAGTAAGAGAACTAATAATCAAATGCATACAGAAATAATGATATTAAAGGTCCAGGGTTATTTCTTTAAGAGTTTTCCTTAACAAAGACGACCCATCTTTGACTGACTTTAAGACACCAATTATTTTATTTAATTGTCTTCCTGGTAAAATGCCAGAAAGTTGTGAAATAATGCATATTATAATTCAAGAGCTATCGGAGATCTTGTTTTATTCAGTCAACAGCCACAAGCCGAACAATATTAAACAGGTAAACAGATATTTTTAGCCTGTTTTGGGCTCAACAATATTAAACGCACTGGAAGCAAAAATTCCCCAGACATTTTACAGTAACAAAAATCAAAGAACAAAGATTTTTCGCATCCAATGTGTTATTTTCTTGAATTTAAATTATTCAATCTGTAATATATAAACAACCATATAGTAACAAAATGGAAAAACACCAAGTGTGTTGACACCCTCAAACAGCTGTGTACTCAAACAAACCACACACTCTCTTTCTTTGTCTGTCTCTCACCCTACACAAACTTTACTCTACTTTTTGTGGACTACAATGTCAAACATGTTGCATCATGCAGTCAAATATTAGCTTGAGGCGAGACAAAGGCTCAAAGAAATACATTTAATCATGCTGGTATTCACACAGATACAACTGGATCGACTGCACTTATAGAGCGGTTTTCTTCTTTAACAGATAAATGTTGCCTCTCTTTCACACACATTCATCAAGGGGAACAGAGCTGCCATGCAATGTGCTGGCCTGCCTATTGGGATCAACTTGAGGCTCAGTGTCTAAAGTTGCAATTCAAACCAAAGTATCTACAACTTTTTGTCCAAGGAACTTTTTTTCAAGCAACCTAAAAGTTCCTTCAGACCATCGGTTATCTGCATTTCCACCACAGGCTTAGGACAAAACATTAGGCAAATTAGTGCATTGATACATGAAAAAGTGGCAGATGATTTTATACGTAATTATTGTGTGTAACAATAAAGTAAACTGACCACTCTAGTCTTGTAGATGGTGGTAATGCAAAGGACTGCACAACAACAATGATGTCACATAAACTACACTGGAAAAAACAGTAGTAACTAGAGCCTGACTGAAAATTATCAGCTGACATTAGACTATCACAGATATATTGTAAATGCTGTTCAATATGCGTTGATATGAAAACTAGGAATGTCGGGGCCAATCAAGGGCAATTTTAACTGATTGATATCAACACAAACCTAAGCCCAACCCTTTGTTTACATCTGTTATTACAAAGGTGTTGTAAACTTGATGAATTTCCTGAATAAATGCAGGAATTATCAATAACTGATGAATTTGTAATACAAATAGAGCAGACTTGGGATTTATCCTGAGCTAATATTGCCGTTTTAAGACATGAGCATGACGTGATATGGGCAGTGAAGACAGCTGTTACATATGCCATCTGGATATAAGAGCGCTATCCTAGTGGATCCCGGCTTGTTTGTGCTCTGGCCATATGTCATTAAACATCTTCGAAAACTTGGTCATGGTGCCCCTTTACTAGCTCAAAGTCTATTATGCTCTCTGCTTGCCAACACGGAACAGCCCCCCTACTCTGGTCGCTACAGTATTAAATGGTAAAAGCCGGCAGTGAAACTGTAAACGGTACTACAGCTAATCTGCAATACTTTTAGTGTGTAGTATGTAGGAAAATGGTATTGGGTTTCATAAGGATCAGAGCGGAGGCAAAAAACAAGAAAACTTGAGACATCCTAAAGAATCTCTTTTTTCTTTTGCACAACACAACACAAAAGAGGATGCTTCAGGTAATATAGAAACTGCGTCATCACTCCATTGTTTGCAATCCTTTCAGCACTGTCTGCAGCACATGTAGCAGAGTACATATCACAGTTGAGCAGACAGTGGTATGAAGGTGGTGTGGTGTCGAGCTTTGTCTTTATGCTAAGTTGCTGTGCAGTTGTGAAATACATCGCTAGAAAGATCATGAATAGTGACCCTATCATTTGGGTCACTAATGATGTATTTC
>OMNN01051761.1:0-25308 GCA_900302755.1 Chromis chromis | reverse complement strand
TGGGGGGGCGGGGCGGTGGAGGTTTTGTATGCCCACTTGACACTGCCGAAGGAACGGCATGACCCCTCTGTCAGAACTGAAATCACAAGCCCTCCGGAGAGCAACTGTAGCCTCCTGCATGTGGAGCGCTAACAAGGGAATCTGCTGCGGGAGAGAGACAAAAATATGTCAAGATGACATTGACGGATCTTGTTTTTGAATCTGGTTATTTTCTCACAAATCCTCTCCCTTTTCTCCCCCCTCCCCCGACTCCCCTCTTTGCTCAGCCCCTACAGGTCCTGTTTGCCGGAGAGGCCACCCACAGAAAATACTATTCCACTACCCATGGTGCTCTGCTGTCAGGACAGAGGGAGGCCACTCGCCTGACAGAGATGTACCAGGACTTGCACAGAGCGGAAACCACAAAGCCTAATATATAAAATACAAAACAAACCTCTCACTAGTGAAAAAAAAATTACACAACTGTTGAGTTGAAGCTTTTTATCTTGATGATTAAGTTATACTTAAAAGCATAGCTCGGGCATTATTACACTGATAACAAATGAGTATTGTTTCTGTTGTACTGTAGATTTGAATCATGCAACGTTTTTCAAAAGTTGCCAATGGTGCTGTCATTTCTTGTCTTTACCATTCTGTCATTATGTTTTGTTTTGTTTTTTTAAATCAGTAATTTAATGTTTATCATAACAGCATCTGTAATTTAACTTGTTTTTGTAAGTGCCTTCTGTACGTAATGCTATGTTATTTCAAAAATAATGGAAATACTAAACAAAAAACTGAGAAAATTTTAACATAATAAAAGTTCTATCATCATCTAACAATACTGGTTTCGTTTTTTAATTCAACAAGATGTGGGAAAGTGGTAACCATTAGATTTATCCGCTTCTGTCCACAAGGATATTTTCCAGCTAAGCATGACCACAAGCGAAAGTTCCCAGTTTCCATACTATCATCATTTTGGTATCAGAAACTAAGCGCACATGGAAAGAAAGCAAAATGCTCCAAAGCTACTGTAAAAAGCTGTGCCAAAGAGACAGATGGCATTCGAACAGACCTCAACCCAGTCGTCACGTCTGTTGGACAACATTGTCGGTCCTCTTCATTAGTGACAAACACCGTCAGGGACTAAAAAGACCAGGGAAAGTTTTAATTAGCACCAAAAAAACAAGGAAAACAGGTTCTAAATAATGTATTTCCTCCCTAAATATTAGCACCTACACCGTCATATGATAAGTGTTGTGAGAGTTACCTCTAGAATAAAAGTATTTCACTATAAATTACAGAACTCATGCAACTAATTGATATTTGTAAGGTATTCATTTGGATTAACAAGGTGAGCAAAGTAGTTAAATGCTTCATACTTGATGACAAATGCTTCATTCAATACTTCAACATTGTCTTACATTATTATTGCAACTAACAGTGCAAGAAAATATACGGATACCTAAAAGTAGACTGTACCCTGAATGTACACCGATCAACAACATCTTGAGGAACATGACAATCGCCCAAGAAGTTGATTTGACCTCCAAACTTCCTAGGCCCCATTCTGATCAAGCATCAACAGGATGTATTGGAACAAGTTTGACTGACAGAGGCCCCACTGCACAAGCCAGAGTACCCAAAGGATCCACTGCCAACGCCCTGGTGCCAGACCCCATAGGACACCCTGAGAGGTCCTCTTGTCCATGCCCAATGGTTCAGAGCATTTTTGACCACATAAGGGGGACCAACACAATATTAGGCAGGTGGTCATAATGTTATGCCTGATTGGTGTATGTTAACACTTGCTGTAGAGATGTAATAAATGAACACAAAAGGAAGTGTTTGGTAAAAGGATGGAGACCCATTTAGGTTAATGTCTACATTATTTGATAGAAATTATTCACCAAAAATATATTGCAAAACATTAAAACATTTTCCCTTCAGGCACAGCTGTTGCCCGTATGGATGCATTATAAAGTTGAAAAACAAATAACTTTGTGGATCTGACACCTGATGAGCTGAAAAACCCAATCTGATCCGTACTACAGAAGAAGTTCGAAATGCTGTTACACAACTTTCTTATTTATAAGATTCACAGTCTTTCAGTGGACAGACAAATCTGCATAAATTCTGAAAATATATCAAACACCATACCACGCCTCAGTTCTTACCTGAAGATGTAACTCTATCTATACTAATCTAATTAGTATTTACAGTAATTACAGATAATATAACACATGTCCACAACTCTACCAACATCAGACACCATTAATCTCTTCTAGCTGCAGAACAGCACTTTGAAGGCCAGTCAAGGCATCATTTGAAACTTTGTCAATGTAGTAAATTAAGCAAATTAAAGCTACATGAGGTGGATTAATATCCAACCTTCTTTCTGTGTCCATCTGTTGAATATTGTGCTGAAAACTAAAACTAGAGTATTTGAATTGGAAGAATTGGATTTCCTTGAAGTCGGCTCATGTAGGCATCAGCAGTGTAGAAGGTTTAGATCCTTAAGAGCACCACAGTGTGAAAATACTTTAAGTAAAAGTCCCGCATTTCAGGTTTCACTCTGGCAAAAGAGTATTTCTGAGAACATAAAATCACCAAAAGAAGATATTATAAAATATGGCACCATATGGGCAACACGTGTCCTCATGAGGAACAGCTGAAGCGAGGTCTAATGACAAAATCATTCAAAGCCAAATAAGTAGCGAGGGCACAGAACTGATTCATCTGCTGGATGTCAGCTTGTTGCCGGATATAAATATCAAGGAGCATCATGATAGCGGGTGAGAACAAACAGAGGCTCAAGTTTCAGAGTGAGAATGACATGAATCCAAAAATCGAACATGCCAATACTTAGACACATGCAGTGCCAACAAAGATCTCATTTTTCTTACAGATGAATAGAAACTAATTTCTTTTGTTTAAAATGTTTAGTAAAACACCTGCACACTCGTCGTCAGGCCACAGAGGAGTTTTCACTATTTGTCTGGTTAGACCTTTTCTCAGGACTGTGTGGGCATGTGCAGACTGTGATTGATTAAAATCTCTGTCCTTCTCTTGTTAGTTATTTGCACCTGTTAACATGGGAAAACTTATGCAGTTACACAAAAACAGGCCTTCACTGAGGACTGACAAAAAGATCAATTGCAGTGTTCCAGATCTGTAAAACATACTGATTCTAAAGCCATTTTCTAGCATGTGTGTAGTTGCACGATCTCCTCCAAACAATGTAATGTACACAAGGAAATCGTACATGAAAAAAATGTAAATAAATTGTTGGTGGTTGTAAAACAGCTCCAAACAAAAAATAAGACATTAAATCTTTTGGAAAAAAAATGTTTTGATGTCTTATAATGGAGTTTAAAGTCGTAAAATCTCAGAGTCACAGTTTGATTGACCTTTGACATTAGATACACCGATCAGGCATAACATTATGAGCACCTGGCTAATTTTGTGTTGGTCCCCCTTATGTAGTCAAAAATGCTCTGAACCATTGGGCGTGGACAAGAGGATCTCTCAGGGTGTCCTATGGGGTCTGACATCAGTGGATCCTTTGGGTACTCTGGCTTGTGCAGTGGGGCCTCTGTCAATCAAGCTTGTTCCACTGCATCCTGTTGATGCTTGATCAGAATGGGAAGTTTGGAGGTCAAATCAACATCTTGGGCTATTATCATGTTCCTAAAGATGTTCCTGATTGTTTGATGTTTTTGCCATGTGGTGGGGTGCATTTTCCTGCCGAGGTAGGCCAGTGACATTTGGGATTTCCATTTGCATGAGGGAGTGTGCTTGTTCTGGGACAATGCTTATTTGGATGTCTAAGTCTCATCAACACGGATGCCAAAATCCAAGGTTTTCCATCAGAACACCACATAGTACCAATATGATCAATGTTATTCACTTCACCTGTTAGTGGTCATAATGTTGTGGCTGATCAGTGTATGTAGTCAGTGGGGAAGTAGAGTAGTTGAGTTTTGTGTTTGAACAGGAAAGGTTACTGAGACACAGGAGAGCTTTGTGCTGAAATGTCACTGGTGAAACTAGAGCAAAAATTGTAAATTGTAAATTTTAAAATTCCATTGTTTTAAAGGGGTTTATAATATAGGTAATGGAAAGAAATGAGTGAAATTGTAGCAGGTTGTTTTGAAACCTTCCCAACACGGTGTACAAGACATTCTACTTCTCTGCCAGGAGGCTTTGCAGCTGCTTGCTGTATCCGCTTCTGTTATGTTTCTCACATTCATACCTGTCCAGAATAGCACCTAAGATCTCTCCGTCTCTTTATTTCCGTCTCCCTCTCGGTCCCTCTTATATAACTGTTCTGCACAAAGACTCTGAAACCAACGAAAATGCAACACATATATATATATACAAACCTAAAAAAGATGTAGGCAATGTACGGTATGTGTTGTGTGTGTTACATGTCCGTGTATGGAAGGCTGAGAGACGGTCATATTTAGAAAAAGCAGAGTTTCTGGTATTTCTCTGGTGGACTTTAATATCCAGATCTAAGTCAAGATTCTTTTAACTCCAGCTTCTGATTTATTTATTTTTTGGTCATTGGGGGGCAGTAGAAACAAGTTGCAACCAATATTCCAGTGCACATAGGTCATTTATTTCTACCGTTTGAATAAGACCCATATGAGCATTATGTAGCCTGGATCAGGGTCTGGCTTCCAAAATAGGACCGTTCTCATGGTTCCACTAATAATAATGCTGTTGGGATGATGAAGCAACCGTGTGTAACAGATAAAAATCAGAAATGGGGAACAAACTGAGGTCTACTGTGTTAAAATAAAAAGATTTCTTGACAAATTCATCAATTCCTGGCTCTTCAGCTGCTAAATGTTCCACTTTATGGACAAGGTAGACGCTAACTCTCTCTTTTCGTGCAGAGCAGTGTTTTTTTGTTTTGTTTTTTTTAGATCCTCGCATTGCCGTGACTGAAAACGATGCCACGGGAGCAGCGAGAGCAAACAAAAACAATAAAGATGTAGGCCAGACAACTGAATAATGAGCCGAACACCCACTATAAAGCTATAACACTCTGTGAGGGTGCAGGAGACTTCAGACTCGGGTGATAAATTTCTGCAGTTTCATCGCTACAAGTGACTCTTTCCACAATGTCACGTTGTTGTCACATAGTCGTCCGTCTTGCATACCCATATATGTACACTGAAGTAGTTTTTGATCACTGTAGTCATTCATCTTGGATGTACTAGCCTTGAAAGATTGTTATTAAAGCTACACAAATGTGCATATGTACCTGGATACATCTGAATAATGGACCTTTGTACAGCTGCTATAAGGATTGTTGCTATTTCTATACACATGCAGGGAATGTGAATTTTATTCTTTTCTTTAGAGATGGATTTCTTCATGGCCAGTGTGGAGAATAGTGACTAATACCGCAAATTAAAACAGTTCTAGTTCTCTCTCTCCCTTTGATTTCCAAACAGAGGTATGATAAAGCCACACTTGTCCAATAGAGAGTTCCCGAAATGTCCAAGAACTCCCTAGAAATGATCAGTATGCCTCTTTTGTTTTTACTCTATCTATCTATGATTCAAGTCACGCTGAACTGAATCAATCATCTTCATATCTCTGGTATGATTTGATGAGGCAAAAAAAAAACATATCTCCACATCAAAACTGTGCCTGGCTTTGTGTGTCGGAGCGACTGTAGCACAGCGGTGACCTTTCTTCATGCAGGTAGTTTTGCCTACCTGAGGCAAGAAAGACGGAGCAAGGGTGGAGAAAGGGAGACGGATAGGAGGCAATCGATGTAACAAGAAAGGACTTTACAATGATGTGAGTGATATATTCTGATGGTTGGATTTCGAGCTGTGCGGATGGAAGGCAATGGGATTGAGGGAAATGTATTTAAAAAGAGGCAGAGCTTCAATTCAAGGACCACAAATGAAGCTTACAATAGTCCCTGGTACAAGCACACAACTAAATATTGTCAATTCTTTCTGAAGACTGCACAATATACAGCTGATAATGTAAATTTGCTTTCATTTTGTGGTCTAATTTCCTTTACTTATGCACCATGTTTGAGGAAATAATTGTGAAAATGCAGATTTTTATCTATTAATGGACCCGTTTAACACTGTGTGCTCAGTCGGTAGCAGTGATTTCATGACAGAATCATGTGTCAAGGTAAAATAATAAGTGATATTAAAATGTTCTGGCTGCTTTCACAGTTTTGTTGTTCAAATCATTGCTGTTCATGTACTTTAAGATAACTTATAAGCTGAAATTAGCCCCTGCTTCTTGTTTGTTGATGATGGCTTTCATGACAAAATTGAAAAAACTGTCATTTGCTAGTCAGATGCAGATGGAGTCTCTGTTTTTATGTTACTAGTGTGACACAAATGAATTGGACAACTTTTTTCCAAACGGGAGGAATCAGAATTAAAACTAAATCATTTTAACTGCAGAGAATTTATCTTTCCTGCTTATTATTTTCACATAAACCTTATCTGATTACCAAAACAATAGACGGAGTTAATAAAAGGGAAGGTAAATGAGAATTTTTATAGGAAAAAATACATTATCCAGAAAGAATTATCACCAAATTCCACCAAAAAAAATGGAAGCTTAAAAAAACGTCTGGCAAAATGAAAATGAGGCATTTTCCGCATCTTAATCAGCACATGGTTCAACTTTGATATGCTAATATCTGCTGATATTGATTCCCAGATGAACTTCAGCTATTAGTGCAGTTTGAGTGATTTCCAATTAGCAGAGGCCGATAACATCCTTTTGTGACTGTGTGATCGTGAAACGAAGCATCCGCCGGCTACTTTTTTTGCAAAAACACCAATCCCACACCCAAAGGACCACAGACAGACGAGGAACGCAGCGACAGAAGGGAGCAAAACTTCACTCCTGAAGGACTTTCATGTAATCCCAGCACATTTATGAATCTGACAAGTGAATTTAGAGAGGAGAAATTGGAAAAGAGAGTGCGAAACACTTTTTGACACCTGTTTGATACCGTCTTTCTTTTATAAAACTCTTTAAAGCTTAAATTTAACAGATATATTACATCCTTGGCTTTCTTACCCCAAAGTAGCTCTTGGTTCCAGAGTCCCACAGCACCACCAGGTCGGCGTTGGTGAGCTCGCCGCGGTCAGACATCCCCAGAATGACGCCGTGCCTTATATCTGCCACCCTCAGCTCCATGTAGACCTCCTGGTTGGCGTAGCTGATGTTCCAGGCCAGCTGGAGCTCCCCTCGCGGGTCAAGAGGCATCCGGAAAGGCATGGGGAGGGGTGGCAGAGGGCTGGAGAGGTTTGGTTTGAGGCTGGACACTTCGACGGCGTTGTTGGGCGCCTGGTAGGAAGCCACCAAGATGACCATCAGAGCAGCCAAGGCGGTGAAGTACATGATGGTGACGTCCTGAAGGCGGAGGTGTTTGTTGAGGATCCTCATAGTGATGGATTCAGGTTTTCTTTTTACCTCTTCTTCAGTCTCTTTAGCCAAAGTTGGTTTGTCCAAAAAGTTGTGTGGGGAAACTTTTTTTTCCGGTGCTGTGATTCTACATAAGCTACAAATTCTCCAAACACTCACTTGGTTTGTCTTCTTTGCTCTCAGGCCGCAGTAGACTCCCTCTCAGCGGTCAGGTGGGAGCTGTTCATTCTTCTCCTCCCATGTTTTCTATCCTCTCAGGCTCTCGTTGTCTGAAAACTTCCTTTCAAGAATCACCAATTTTCCAGTCTTTAGTTTTCTTCCGTTAGCGGGCCCTTGTGGGTCTTTTGTCTCTCTCCTCAGAACAACTGCTCGGCGTCTCCGTCTCATCCACCTCTCTGGTTTTTAAGAGACTCCTCCCTTGCCAGTTGTCTGTTTTTATCTAGCCTAATGGTATTACATTTATTGAGGGAAATTGAATTGGGTTCTTTAAGCCCTGGGGTCAACCATGATTCTGCACATCTGCCAGACCCTAATTGATCCAAATTCAACCATGGACATTATCAATGACAATCAGCTTCGACTAACTAAACTTTATTGCTCGCCCCGTGTTTGTCCTCTTTTGCTTTAGTGAGCTTATGTCATGCATCTCCTTAAACATTATTTCACACACTATAGCTCCTACACTTGGCGCTTTGGGTATTTGATTTGAAGCTGATTTAAGAGTAAGCAACACTGATGGAGGTGTAAACAAGGCATTAATGCATTAGGCCCTTTCCTTAAGCCATTGCCTAAGGCTGCAGAAGACCTAATCAAACCGTCAATTACAGGCTTCGAAAGCAAAAGGGATGTGGTACAAAAGGTTAGTGAAGTCCCTGTGGACAGTTGTGTGTGCGCTCGTGTCTGTCGGATGAAAAACAGGCGAGCTCCACTGGACAAATAGATTGGAGAGAATAAAGCGCTGTTCTTTGGCCTGTTCCCACCTTCTACACACAGTGTGCACAGAGGGTGTGGAAGCGTTGGGTACAGGATGGAGGAGGATTGTCAGGGGTCATGGCTCTGTGACGGGTGACTTTCTTGTCAGGAGTTGGAGGAAATAGCTGAGGACAGTTCACCCAAACTGAAGCGAGTCAGACCTGTTCCACCAGCTAGGGGTGTAAATATGTCAAACTCCAGTTTTAAGGCTGCAAAACAGAAAATGGAACATGCACAGTCTGGTTTATTGCCACCATGTACTATATAGAGCAGCAGTCTGCAGGTTTTAATAGGTTATTTTCATACAAGACTGCATTTAGTTTCTTACCTAAACATTACCTTACCTTACAAATAACACAATTTGAATAGGCAAACAAATGCAAATAGGCTTTAAGAAGAGAATTAAAGGAAAATAGTAAACAAAACATGTCTTTTGTGTTTAATTACCCTTTTAAAAAATGTATTAATATGTCTCGTGTAGTTACAGAACTATTCTGATCAAATGCAGCCTTCAAAGAGAAGACAATAAAATGCTGATTTTCATTGTGGTACGAGTTTTTTTTTCTGACAGCTTATCAGAAAAGGAACTTCAACTGTAATTTAGTTTGGCACATCTTTTCTATAGAGACGATTCAGTATATTTCAAGGTTTCTTGGATTCCATGGAAACTAATCATCAAACCTGCTGTACACTGCATCAATCTCTTTGAGTTATGAAAACCTGTATTGAAATTCTGTTCAACAGAGTTACAGGAATCAGCATTTCCTCTACAATCAAAGGTATTTTTAATAACCAGTCTAAACTAAACTTCATTAAGTTTTAAATCAAGTAACTCATAAAGTTGAATTTAAATTGCAATAACTAACATTATTATTTCAACCCAAACCCATCAAAATAATGTGTGCGACTTAAAAGGTTCGTCTAAATCAATAAACTGGATTTTTTTACCTTGTAACCATGCCTTTAATTGCTTTTAGAGTGGTATGTTGGATGCAAATTCTGTGTCTGTTGGATTCAGTTTTGTACATGATGTCAAACCAGTGAATTTTTCTTCCAGAAGAGGCTCATAAAGGCCTTGGACCAGAGCAGACAACAGAGAGCAGAACAGAAAGGCCGGGATTGTGTTGGTTAATGTAATAAAGACTCGGTCCCTGAGGCGAAAGCAGAGCTCTGCGTGTCCCTCTAATGTCTCCAGCCTTCATGTGAGCCTCAGTAATCTTCTCCCTTTCCCCTCTACGTGTCTCAATGTTTTGTTTCTTTTTAATCTTTTACACCATCACACTTCAGCCTCTTTACCAGCCTGTTTCTGCTCCATCACACCGCTCTCCGTTGCGGCCGATCAGCCTCTTTCACTCACTTCCTGCCGCCTCATATCTCTTAAATGCACAGTTATCTTTCTGCCGCCGCGACTGATGTGTCAGCAAACACAAACGAGATGAGACGCCGTAAAGTCAGCTGTGATCTGGAGGGAAAGGGAGAGAGAGTGGGGGGGATGGGACGGGTGGGGAAGGAGGAACAGATTTAGGGAAAACTATGCTCCTTTGTGCAGTCATGCTTGGAGTTTATGCAGAAAGCCTGGGGTTTTTATGTGACATTATCCTGCCTACAACGATCCAGATATTGCCCCTGTCTCTTACCCACCATGCATTGCTTTCGGTTTGGGACAAACAGAGGCACAGACGCACAGAAAAACAGTATCTGAGAATCTCTGCAACAAATTAAACATTGTGTACGACCATATTTTTTGTTTTGTGATGCCATGCTGTGGATTGCATCATATTTCATGGATAAAACTTTAAAGACCTATGTTTTATGAACTTCATTGTGTGCAAAACACTGTATATTGTGTCTTTTATTTACAGTGTAGGAAGTAGGACTCGATATTTTGCAAAGTCTGTCAGGATAATGCAGAATCACCCAACAACCAACAGAATTTACTGCCTCAATAACTAACCCAACCTCACTGAACAACACATAAAGTTCATCCTGAGCCCAGAGATAGAGACCAACCATTGTTCTATAGAGAAATAACAATGCAGTAATTTGATAAACACAACTTTATTTAGAAATATACACCATACAAGTTGTAAAAACAGGATTTTTTACACAGGGTTCTTGTACAGATGGAGTGAATGTTTCCCCTCCATCTGTTTTTAACTTGTTCTCAAACACATGGGTGGGAAAAAAAGAACTGAAGTATTTCAAAAGATTTTTGCACTTGACTAAATTAGAAAAGTGGGTTTATTGGTGTAAGAAAAATGCAACAAAGTGCAATGTAAACAGCCTTGGCAAATAAGTCATGATATACATGAAACATACATTCCCACTGCAGCAAACAAAAACATCAGATCTGTGTAGCCATGAGGAGATTGTTAATGTTCTCAGACACATACTGGACATAAAACAATCATAAACATCACATTTCAAGTATTTTGTAATTTGTTTTACACCTTTTGAGGTTAGTGGTCTTATAATTATAGCATCTTGTTGCACCATCTTCTGCAGTTGTTCAATGCTACTTGACTTGATAATCAGCAGCAACCAACAATTAATATGAGCATTAGATTGTGGATGGAAAAGCAAATTAATTAGTTGACATTCTACATTCTGACTATTTTACCACCACTACAGATTCTATAATATAGAATCTGACAGTCAAGCAAAACTGGGCTGCTGCCTCGGGGCCCCAAGACCCTTAGGGGCCATTAGTATTTGCAGTTAAAGTGAGATTGTGCAACTTTAGAAACAAGAAACAACACAATCATCTTTGAACAGAACATTTGAATTCATAAACAACAAAATATTCTTGCTGGGTTCATTCTGGGTCTTTGCTGCTGCAGTTTTTCTTGTTCCGTTTGTAGATCACAGTGACTAACGTCTGCACTTTCTACTTTAAATAGACATCAACAAATGTGATACTGAGTCAGTTACATATCATTCTAACTTGAGGCTATAATGGCTGCTGCACAGCAAATTCTACATATCCTCACTTTGAAGGACAATATAAAGTAAAGCCCCAGAATGAACCGGGAGAGGGAATAAAAAAGAATATCTTTATTGTCATTGTACATGTACAACAAAATTGTATGCAAACCAATTCAAAGTGCAAGAAACAGCAAAGTGCATCAGTCAGAGGTATATATAAATAAAGAAAAGAAAAGAAAATGTTTCTGACTAAAAAGATTAATTAAAAGAGAGGAAAAGATTCTAAAAAGGAAAGTCAAGAAAAGCACAACATACCACACATTTTGCAGTATTTAGTGCAGTTACGGCTTTTGGGCAGAAACCATTTTTCAGTCTGTTTGTCTGTGGTTTTATTGTCCTGAAACTACTGCCTGAAGGCAGCAGTTCAAACAGAGTGTGTCTGGGGTGGGATGGGTCTTTTAAAATGTTCTTGGCCTTGAGGCAGCAGGAACTGTACAGTTCTTCCAGGGAAGGGAGAGGGCAGCCGCTGATCTTCTGGGCGATGGTGGACTCTGAAACACTTTCTTGTCTGCTTCTGTGCAGCTGGCAAACCACACACACACACAGTAGGTCAGTATGCTCTCTATGGAGCAGCGGTAGAAGGACACCAGCAGCTTATGTGTGAAGTAGTTCTTCCTGAGATTCTCCACTGTGCCTTCTTCACCAGTGGTGTTGTGTTGACGCTCCAGGTCAGGTCATCCTCCATGCACACGCCCAGGAATCAAAAGTCAGAGCCTCTCTCCTGGTTCATTCTGGGGCTTTGCTTTATATTGTCCTTTGAAGTGAGAATATGAAGCATTTGCTGTGCAGCAGCCATTATGACCTCAAGTTATAATGATATGTAACTGACTCGGTATCATATTTATTGATGTCTATTTAAAGGAGAAAGTACAGACTTTAGTCACTGTGATCTACAAACGGAACAAGAAAAACTGCAGCAGCAAAGCCCCGGAATGAACCGAGCCAGAGTGTTTTGTTGTTTATGAATTCAAATGTTCTGTTACTCAAAGATGACTGTGTTGTTTCTTGTTTCTAAAGTTGCACAATCTCACTTTAACTGCAAATTCTAAGGGCCCCTAAGGGTCTTGGGGCCCCGAGGCAGCAGCCCAGTTTTGCTTGACTGTTTGATGATCCAGCTTTGGCAAAAAGATGGTTGTATTAAACCGCACTAAAGTTGATGTTGTTATATAATGCAATGGAAGCTTTAATTCTGCTATTTAATCTGAATTTTTTTGCAACAAAAAGTGCAAAAGTTGTCAATATGAGATGATATATAAGAGATGCCACTCTGAGATGCATCAACCTGCTCACATACACTCACACACACTCACACACACAGAAAAAGAAAAGGATGAAAGCAGGATTCACCTCAACACGACCAATCCAACCATCTCATTCTCTGCTAATATAAATATTTCAGCACTGCCGACTCTCAAAGTGCACTAATCTCCACTTCTGTGAGTTTGAATAATAAATGCAATAAAAACTCACACGGCTACCCTTAACATCGCCTCAAACTGCCCCCCGTCTGATCCGAGCGGGGAGAGAGGGGAGCAGTTGTAGGGCTGGATGGGATAATTGGAGGAGACGATGAGTGAAGAGCTGGAAAAGAGAGAGAGAGATGGAAGGGAAAAGAGGGGGGATGTTGTGGATCACAGATCAGATGGTAACAAGTAGGAAACAGACTGAGTGAAAGGAGACAAGGGGGAGGTGCACAGAGAGAGAAATGACGCTTCCAGGGACAGTTGTGTCTGTCATCCTAATGGAGTTTAATGAACGTTTTGTTCCAGACACAGAGGCCACTTTGTTTTTCCACCTTGGCTGAACCTTGGCCAAGAGGACAGGTGTCATTTTTTTAATTATCTTTATAGATTTTGGGCGGTGGCATAAGCATATAGCTGGGATGATTAAGTGCAGTGGCTGTAAGTGGGGGAAGCTTAATGAAGATGCTCTGGATGCTGCTGCAGCTTTAGGCTCCAGTGATGATTGCTGGTGAACTCTCTCCACCTCTCTTGGACTTTTTTTTCTCTCACACAACTCATCCATGCATCATAGTTTTGTTCAGAATACAGAATTCCTGGCCACATCTTTCTTCTATTAAAATACATCAGCTGCATTGCGCGCCTTGAAAGGTCCCAGTTGTGCCAAAAGGACCAGCATCTTTTCCTTCTTTTTTTTTTTATTATTCATCCCCCCTCTCTCCAGCTCACCACAGCCAATCTAAGCCTGTGACTAAAGCGCCATCTCCCAGGCTGTAGCTACACTCCAGGCTGCTTTTTTTTTTTTACTCGCTGGGTCTGCAGGCACCGAGAGCCACCTCTGGATTCAGAGCGCATGTTTTTTTTCTTTTTTTCTCCCCTCCTTTACTCGTCTCTCCGCGCAGCGCTGGACGGTCGCTCTGCAAGAATCAGCAGCTAAAAAAGAAAAGAAAAAAAAAAAAAAACATCCAGCAACCGAGCATCAAATCAGCAGCAGCAGCCCTACATTGTGCTGGACTCAGCGGCTGCAGACTCTTTGGAGCCCTTGTGCACGACTGGCTGGCCAGATTTTCTCCCCCGACAAAAGCACATGCGGTAGAGGAGAGCGCACCGGAGAGGGAGGAAGGAGGAGGTAGATGCGTACAGATAGATAGAGAGAGAGAATAAAAACAGAAAAAAAGAGAGAGAGCTGGGGAACCTGGAGCACAACAAATATCTGACCTCGACCTCCTCCTCGGACGGTGGGATACTGGAACGGAGATGGCGAGATTTTCTATCATCAGGTCTCCTCCTCCAACACACATGCTGCCGAGGCTGCTGATGGTGGTGATGATGATGATGTTTGCGTAGGAGTATTTTTTTTTGCGTCGGTTAACCAGTCTGTACTGTTCAAACAACTCCAGACAAGCAGTGGATGGACCTGTGCGTATTTCTGCTCCAAACGCATCTTCCACAGAGATTGTTGGCTTATTTTTTGTTTTTTCCCCCCACCTTTTGGAGTGTTCTTTTGGTCTTTCTGGAATTGCACAGAAATAAAAAAATGTTTTGCCTGCAAATGAGAAGAGAGTGCGTGTGAGAAAGTAGTCCTCGGAGAGAAGACATAACTTGGACATTCTGCAAAAGGGCGCATCTGCTATTTTTGTGTTATTTAATTAACAAGAGAAGAGGATCAGGCCCAGTGGGGAGGGTTTATTCTGACCTCTCCACTTTTTTTTTTTGGTCGCAGGCACTTGAAGCTACTTTACCAACATTGGAGGGTTTTTTGTGTGTTTTTTTCCTGAGGTTGTTGGTCTCCTTGTTTAGTGACTGAGGTTGACATAAAGTACAACCAGCTGAGGTCGGGACCTGAGCTCCGAGGAGCCACCACTGCCCTAGATGTGACCCGAAGAATTCCACTTATCTCTGAAGGTAATACTTGACCTTTTTTAGGAAAGAAAGCTAATTTTCTACCATATTAGTTGACCTTTTTATTTCAAATGCATGCTTTGGCCAAGAAAAACTGGTTTTAGTTGTTTAGTTAACCTTTAATTGACCAGAAAGTCCCTTGGAAATCTGTTTTGGTGAGGGAGAGATGGCCAAGAAGGCACACCTTGATTTATTATTTAGATAGATAGATGGGTGGATAGATAGATAGATAGATAGATAGATAGATAGATAGATAGATAGATAGATAGATAGATAGAGTGCTTCACTTGTCATTTCAGCACCATGGACAGAACCACACACTTGTCATATGTCAGCATGGCAGAAAGCAGCTTATATACCCAACATTCAATGCACATGTACATGCATCAGGTTGTGTTTCCCCAAGCTTTCATTAAACCATGACTAAGACTAGTGTACATATAGATTGACTGAACAGATATAGGCATATTCCGTGGCAGAAAGATGGATAGACGAGAGGGTGAAATCAGAAGGACAGGTCCACGGCTTTGTATGGAACACTTGCTGGCTGGCCGGCTCGCCACATGCTGACAAAACAGCATGGCTTGTGAGCCACAGCTACTGTCACCAACTGTTAGCCATGGTCACATCCAAACTGTTCGCCGCAGATATTTTTAGGCATGGTGGAAATGCATCTCGAGCGGCATTGAGGCCGTGCACTGAAGAGAAAAAACACAGAAACATTCCACTAAATGTGGTTAAAATGACAGCACGTTTTAGGGAGCACAGGATGCAGCCCACTGCCTGCTGGGTGTTTTGGAAACACTGGTGCTGGAGGATGAAATAATTACTAACCGGCTGAAATGTGAACCCACAAGTGAAGCTGGGAGGGATGAATTGCAGCTTATACTGGGTTTAGATTTAATAGAAGAATCAATTTTTTTGCAGAAACGTTGCAGATGATGTGTTTTAAAAGTAATCTAGGAGTAGTTATATAATTTAAGGTTCATTTAGAGGATGAAAGGATCTTTGGGGGAAACTTGTATTTGCTAGTAGGAGTACAAATATACTGGGAGATAATAGGTAGCTGAGTCATATAGCTTCCCTACCTGTTGTTAGAGTATCAACTCCATTGTGTTGCTTGACAGTGCAGATTTCATTCATTTCTGTTCAGGAAGCAATAATATTTCTTTTTCTCTACTGTGTTTGTGCATCAGCAGAGAATATTTGAAGTAACTGATGATTTTAAGTCTGTTTATGTGACTTCTTCCTCATGCACTTCATGTTTGCAATCAAATCAAATCAACACTGAAGGTCGCACACTCAAATGGATGCCTGTGAATTCAAATATGATCAGCAGACGTTATTGTTTTTCATCTCACGCCACATATAGTCAAATTCTCTCAGTGTGAGACATGATTATTTAAAGCTAGTGGAGTCTATGCTGTGGCTTAAGAGGGCCTACAACAATGAAAGGCAAGGCGGGGCTTTTGTTCCCATGGCGACTTCCTCAATGACCCTCAGACCAACCTTGGCCCCCTGGGAGATCAGTCATACTCACACAACACACACAAACACACACATATATGCACACTCAAGTCCCCCCTCGGAGCATGAATATGAGAGACTGTGTGTTTCTTGTCTGCCTGCTGCTGCTGCTCCACCAGCCTCTCAGTCTTTACAGCAGGAGAGAAAGAAGAAGAAGAGGAGGAGAGAGAGAGAGAGAGGAGAGGGAGTTGAAGGACAAGCAGATGAGTAGGATGGAAAAAAGAAATTTCAAAGACAGATGGGTGATGAAAAAGGATAGATAGGTGCTGCAGAGGGAAGAATGCATATAAATAAGGGGGAGAGAGAAGGTTTAAAGAGTAATAGCAATTAGAGCGACAGCATATCCACTTCTTTTATTGTGAGCATTTAAAGTGTACTCACATATCAGCTTAATTACCTTCAAAATGCACTGTGGGGAGGGAGGATCATTATGGATCTGCTTTGGTTGTGATAAAGAGGAGAGAGGCGAAGTGGTGTGTATGGATTGAGGCTGTGGGGGGCAGGGGGGGAAGGGAATATGGCTGCTCAGTGATCATGTTAAACAGTCACCACCCGTTTCCTCCCTTCCTCCACCCGTCTCTCCTCCCCCTCCCCCCTCACAGCTACACCCCTGACATGCTCACACATCACCTATCGCGCACACACGTGTTCCCGCCTCAGACCTCCAGTGTTGGTCCGGCGCACGCGTGTCCGGGCATGAGCACACGCCATCGGTCAGCTGGCCTCATCCCAGTGAGTGATTGTAAAAAAAAAAAAAAAGCTGGAGCTCATTCCAAAGAGTAGCAGCGAGGTGAGGGAGGAGGGTGTGGAGAAGCAGAATAAAACCTGATCTCCAGCGTCCCTCCATTCTCATGCCTCAGGCTTATCCATTATTTTGTATTAATTTTCATGCACACATGAAGGGAAATAATTTCTGTATTAGTCAATATGTAAACACAAGTCTTCATTTGTGCAATTAAAGTAAGTACAATTACGCAATTTGTTCCTAAGATGGGCTTCTAACAAGATCTAGGGACAGAATGGCATCACTGGATTCACTTCACAAATTCCTTTTTTATGTGAATGGAGTGAACACATGTACGCTTATCAAGTAGGTTCACAGTTGATCCCGGAGGGAGCTCTGCAAAGATCATCGCGCAAAACTCAGTTTTACTTTGTCTTGTGATCATATTTATCATCCACAAAATGTGAGTTTTGGAATTAGCCAATCAGGTTTGCACCCTTTTGTGATGTCACAGACGGATAAGCACCACCCCCGCACCGATTTGCCACTAAGTTATGCATCAAATCGCATACTTCTTTTTCTTTATGTACATCCTGCTGCTGCCCTTACAAAATACATACTGTTGCATCCAGTATGGATACAATCTGTACGTACTCTTTGTCGAAATATTGCGCCGTAAGCTATGACTGTCGGAGTATGTTGTGCTAAATGAGCTGCAATTTGTCAAGACACCAGGACGTATGCGACATTGCTGCTCAGAGGATTGTGCATCAGAATGGAAAAAAAAACATGCAGGCTAGCATACTGCAAAATTGAACTGGATGTAGTTGGACATCTGGGTATTTTTGGCATGCTACATTTGACGTACTATGTGTTGGGATGTCTTTTTCTGGTCTACTATATAGTATGGAGTTACAAATATAGGCACACACTCTGACGTTGCACCATTCTTCCTGGGCAGTGTGTTGACAGCAGATTGTATTTAAAGCTACTGACAGGTTTGCAACAGGGCTAAAACCCAGTGGTATTTTATATGCATGCTAGAATGAAAGATCGGTGTGTTGTTTTGAGCTGAAACTTGAAATACACATTCCAGGGTCATGTGAGACTTATACTAACTTGTTAAAAATGGGTATAAAATGGGACCTTTAACATTGCAAATGCAAAATAATGTGGTAAAAATGGTGATTTCGGTGTTACTTAAACAACTAGAACCCAGTGTAGCTGTATTCTTACATTTCACCGCTGAATTGAAGATATAAAAATAAGATCCATGTTGTAAAAACACTTGTACAACTTGTACAACTGGCCTGACTGACTACACATAGGGCCTGCAGCGTAGTGCATACAGTATATTAAATACTAAACATAAAGGCAGACACCCCATAGTTCAGACTAAGTTAACAATTTGCATTACATCTTATAATCTGCAGTATTCATTTCAAGAAACCCTAAGGGCTTTCTCATTACACTTCACGGTGCAAAGCCTTCACGCTTATCACTGGAGCATGTAGGCTCAGCTGTATAATGTTAAATCCGAGACTAAAAAGTTGCAAATGTCAGCATGCTGCTTTTGGAAATTGATGAAGTGAAAAGAATGAAAGAACAAGCGAGCTCAGCAAGGTCGTGACTTTCGCCGCCATAAGAGTTCAATCACAACAAAAGTGCACATTAAAAGTTTCCGATTCATAAATTTGTGTCTTATTATTCCTCTGAGCAGCTCTGGCCGGCTGCGCAGGGCCTCAGTTTCATCAGAGATTAGCATACGATGAGTGAATTTTTGGGGGAAAGTTGGTTCGTCTACAATCAGGCTAGAAGTTTTAAGCGTAAACCGCCCACTTGGAAAAAACAGAAAAGGCGATGGTGAAATGTCAGTCTGCAATAGTCCTGTCGCCATAGTAACTGAAGACCCATACATACTCTTACACACACTGCCTCTTGAGCGCTGACCATTAGCACTAACAACCAAGCAATCACCATGGCTTGAGCTTTTAACACATTCCCTTTAACCATGCATTTCATCTCGGGATGTGTACTTTCATCATGTCATCCTCTTAAAGCTGCCCTCTGCTGCTTTTTCTTCTTCTTCTCCTCTTCTTTCTATCTGTGCCTCCTCCTGCACTCCGACTCTTTCTCTCCTCCTTCACGCCATCTTTTTCTCTCCTGACCTTTGAGTGTTTGACCTGTTTCTTGTTATCCGAGGTTTAATTATACACGTCCACTTGTTGTGTCAACACGGTCCTGCAGATCGTAGGAGGCACTTATGCATGCAGCAGACACAGCCATGGACGTAACTGTGAAGCATAATAGTGGAAACATTCTGCATTTGATGCCTTCATGCCTCTTTGTGTCAGTTGCACTCAAAAACACAAACAATTTACACTGCGAGGATGTAGTCTCTAATGAAATAAGCTTAATACCACACATTGTTTCTGCATGTCACATATGCATCTATACCAGGGGTAGCCAACCCTGGTCCTCGAGAACCACTATCCTGCATGTTTTAGATGTCTCCCTCTTCCAACACACCTGATTCAAATGATCAGGATCGTTATCAGGCTTCTGCGGAGCTTGATGATGAGCTGAACAATGCAGGATAGGGGCTCTCGAGGACCATGGTTGGCTACCCCTGATCTATACACTTTAACTGTAGCAAATGTAAAAACTCATGTTGGCTGTACATAATTTCACATCTCCGGTAACTTTTTGCGAAGTGATTTCCCCACTGAATGAACTAATTCTTGCAATAAAGCTTTAATATTTACACTGTTCTAAAATCATATTATTTGAGGGGTTCAAAATGTGCAGGTGTAACATACAAAACTCACCTCTGTGCCAGTGAAGTGTCATTTTCCCGAGGTCGTCTTTTTCCCTCGCCTGAACCAATTTGGTATTTTTGCGACTCACAGTGTGTCGCAGTTGGAGTACAGGCAAAAATACGGTGTGTCATTGACATTCCTGCAGTGAAATACTGTAATTTTGGTGTCAGAGATGGCTGTATTACATGCCCTCTGCCATACAAAGACACATTACATCAGCTGCCGTGTATTTGGTTCAACTAAAATAATAATTTTCTCTTAAGAGATGCACGGAAATAGAACAAGTCAGGAATAAAAGCGAAGAGAGTGAGAATATCCCCAAATCTCCCTTAAATCCCCGAAATAGTTCTGTTCGTGTTAGAGAGGAAGAAATAGAACTTTCTAAGTATGCAACATATTTAGGTGACTCATGCAGCTGATGGTGTGCACGTTTCTGTGTGTATCCGACAGATATAATTTTGCCATTTGCCACAGCTGTGCAGTGATTTCATCCTGTGCCTGGAATACATAGTAACCGCCGACTCTCCTGAGACTATTCTGAGTTGTGTAACTTCCTGTAAATGCCATGTTTGCTTGACATACTCTGAATGCGCAAAAGTGTTGCACAGTGGGATCCATCCATCTCCGTGTCGGAGGCACTGTATTTGCCTGTGAGTGGCACTGCTGATGCTTAAAACCCGAGTCCTGCCCACGCTCCCGAAAGGCAGCGAGCATCGGCTGCACAGGAGGACGGTGGAGAGCAGAGCCGAGTGGAGGGAGAGGCTGAACAGACAGAGAAAAGAAACAAAGACGGCGAGGCAAGAGAAAGATGACAGGTGAATGACATGACTGGCAATGTTGTATTATGGAGGAGGATATAAAAAGATGAAGAAGAGCAGCAGAGCACCGGTGCACAAAAAAAACGAGGAGTATGCACACATGGGCACTCTGAAAATGTTGCCTATATTTAGCCCCCATTCATAAAATGCATACACTCATAACTTCCTAGTTGAGTCTTGGTGCACAAACAAACACAGACTTTGCTGTGCTTTCTTTTAATACTGATTTTCTCCTCTATGCTGTGTCAGATGTGTGCATCAGCGGGGGGTTATGTAGTGGTGAGCACCGCCATAACCAGGTTAAGATGCTATAATATGACTCGACCTTCACTACACCACCTCTCGTTTCGCTACATTCACTGTGGCATCTGGCCAGAAACTGTAGGGTGCATTTTAATGCATACGTTTAGATAAAATATCAGATGAAATATCCATTATCTGGTATGAGGACAGTATGATCAGGTTACTCGTCCTTGATTTAAAAGGAGCTCAGGACTCGATGTGCAAAAGAAAAAAACAACCCACCTGTATCTTTCAACCTTCTAGTCATTCTCCCTCTGATTTAAAAAGACTGACTTTAAGAGAAAAGTCATTGCCAGATAACATTAAACATCCTGTGTGGGCTGAAAAAAGTTTTGTGCTGTTAAAATAAAAGTGGTGAAAATGAAGCGTCACAGGTTGCTGGAACTTCAGTTCAACTTAAAAGGTGCAGTAATGGCACGAAAAAAAAAAACTATTTGCATAATAATACCCACAGTTTCCAGAAGCAGACCGTGTGCTGATAGATGTGGGTGTTTTCTGTTCACAACAAACTTTTTTTTGACAAGTTGACAACCCGTCACTTACTGGGGGTGACCATGCATGGAAACCGTAAACAGCAGTGGGTTTGCACTCATCATAGAAAATAAGATGAAATCTAACATCACCTGTGAGCTGTGAAGCGACTTCATTCAGAAAGTTGCTTCTTTTAGACACATGGATGCATTTTTCAATCCAAACTGATGAGTTCTTAACTGAGGGATACAATTCAATCTATCATGCTATTGCTTGAGAGGAGAGAGGAAAGTAGGGAAACGGCTAAAATTGGAATTCTAACTGTCAAGTGTCAAAGAGTAAATGTAATTTAATGATTTCTTATCTAATTAAGGAAGAAGGAAAGGAATTACATTTATTTGAGACCGTGTAGCCGGAGGGAAAGCTTGCATGTTGTGTGTGTGTGTGTGTGTGCGCACAAGCGGTGTATGTTCTTATTAATAATTACAATTTTCAGCGTTTTGCAGAGTATTAACCTATCATAAAGGCAGACTCGGTTACTGTTACCTGCTGGTGTCTTCGTACGGCTAATGTTTTTCACACCAGGAGGTCCTAATGGAGCTCCGAGTGTTAAAGCAAACTGTCACAGCGATTTCTCAGGGGCAGATTTGACTGACACCGAACTTATAAACCAGGAGTAAACCAGTGACAGACAGCAGATAGTTTGATTGAGTGGATTTATCTTATTTACTGTAGAGAATAGAATAAAATAGACACAACTATGTGCACAGGAACAGTTATTATACATTGCAGAAGGTGAGCTGAGATTTGGTTTTATTTGTTGGTTTCATTTTTGTTATTGGTGTTATTCAATCTGAAAGCCATAGAGAGTTTGCGTAAATATTACTTGACAAACTGATATATTCTCTTAAACAGTAGTTATTTCCGAAAGGCCTGTAGAAGCTGTGAAGTTGTAGCTTTGCTCTTGTCTGTATTTATGCAGCACTAAGTGTAAACGGTAACTATTGCTTTTGTTTTTACAGTAAAGTTGCTCCAGGTTTTTGTATGAGTGTGTGTTAAAGTGATGTAGTGAATGTGTCTGAAGATTGGACAGGCATTTTTAGAATAAACGGTGCTTGTCCGACTACAGATGTTTTTGATCTTGCTTTAACAGTGACTTGCATATTAAAGACACTTTATTCGCTTTTTTGTAGTTAGAAATGACAGATACATTTATAAATCGCTTGATTTAGCTTTTATTTATCATTATTACTATTAATAAGAATAAGAAAGGGCATAAAAAGTAGCCACTGCTGCCCGTTTCAGGTTTGTTCTTCTGTCTTCTTCTTTGCTGACGTCAAGAGAGCTTTCTCATCTTTATGTCAAAGTGAGTGAAGATTATTATATTGTGCTTCCATGCTTTGATGGCGATTGCAAGAACGCCATGCATGCTGGTATCGTTATTAAAGTGAATTATTGATGAATCGCCCTCAGTAATCCTACGCATGATACACGATACACAAGATACACGAAAAAAAGAAATGCATAATGGCATGCACACATCAAATGCTATCTATATATATGGATTTACATGTACAATGCCGTGAAAAAAGTATTGGCCCCTCTACAAATGTGTTCTATTTTTGCATTTTTGTCACACTTAAATGTTTCAGATCATCAAACCAATTTCAATGGTTTAATTTATTGAAGGAAAAATGCTGTCCAGCCCATCTTGCCCTTTGTGAAAAAGTAATTGCCCCCTCAGCTACCAATCTACCAAATGACCACATTCATTTGTCAAGTGGGTTGAATTTCACCAGCCACACTCACATATGGTCACTGCCAGGCTTGTTGAATCTAAACATCACTTAAATAGAACCTGTCTGGTATTGTGAAGTAGCTAAAGGGTCTTAAAAAGCAGCACATGATGCCACATTCTAAAGAGATTCAAGAACTGATGCGAAACAAAGTCATTGACATTTATCAGTCTGGAAGATTACAAAGCAATTGCTAAGGATCTGGGACTCTAGAGAACCATAGTGAGAGACATTATCCACACAAGGAGAATCATGGAACAGTGGTGAACCTTCCCAGTAGTGGCCAGCCGACCAACATTTTTTCAAGAGCACGTCGACATCTAATCTAGGAGGTCACAAAAGAACCCAGATGAACATCAAAAGATCTACAGACCTCACTGGCCTAAGTTAGGGTCCGTATACATGATTCCACAATAAGGAAGGCACAGGGTGAAAATGTTATCCATGGGAGAGTTGCAAGGATCGAACCAATCCTGAACAAAAGAGCATAAACGTTTGTCCGGCATTTAAAAAAAAGAAAATCTAGACGAGCCCCAAGACTTTTGTAATAACATCCTGTGGACTGATGAGTCAAAGGTGGAACTTTTTTGGAAGACATGGGTCCCATTACATCTGGCGTAAAGCTAGTACTGCATTCCACCAGAAGAACATGATACCAACAGTGAAACATGGTGGTGGTAGTGTGATGGTTTGCTTTCACGGGACTTGGACGACTTTTACTTTTTCACAGGGGGGATATAGGTTTTCAATAATTTCAATAATAATTTCACAGCACTATATATATCCAACTGCCTTAGCTTTGCTTGGTGATTCAACTTTGACCCCTCTCTTCATAGATGAGCCTGAATGTATCCAGAAGAAATCCTTTTTTGGCGTGTGACTAAAAACTTTTAAAACTCCGAACCTTCCTTTCTGAGACCACGTTTTTCAATGACAGGAGCTGATGCGTTGCCGAATGAGTTTCAGGGCAAACAACTGCTCTTCAATTCATCAACTGTGAAGTTCAAAGAAGTGTAATATCTCTGAGCCAACTTGAGCTCCTGCTGGTGCCAAGATTATAGCCTGTCATACCCAGACTAGTGGTATTATTTGCACAGCGGAGGGTAGAGCATGGTATGGCAGAGGGGAGGAGCGGGAGGCAGACTGGCACAATGTGATTACATGCAATTATTTTGAAATGATTCAAAATTGAAAGCTCGTTTTCTTTAACGAACAATAAATGTCAGACTGGAAAAACAGATAAATGTCATCCGCTTAACAATTTTTGTGATTTTTGAAAAAAAAAAAAAAAAATGTATTAGACAGTTTAAAGTGGAAAAAGTGTTTGAATCTCATGGACGTGGTTCATAAAACTGCAGGGAAAGTTTGCTTCAGACATACAACAGCAAAAAAAAAATGCTTTAACTTCTTTTACCCTGACATGATGTAAGCCTTTACCAGAGCGACTCATAAAAGCAACCCTCATAACATGATTTTCTCCCTGAGCTGCAGCATAGACTCACTAACAGTCCATGTTCTGTTACTTTTCTGCAGGAGCTAAGAGCTTCTTCCATAGTAAACACAGGTGACAGTTACAGTAAATCCTATATTGACTTCATGCTAAAGTACATCAATCATAAATGAGATTTGTAGCTAAGAGAGGAAGGTGGGAAAATTAAAGGAGAGTGTTTATGGCTTTGAACTGACTTGTGATCTACCAAAGAAAGCAATAATCTTAGAGTGTTATATATTACGTTTAATATATTCACAAAATGTGCGAGTGAGCACCTTGAAATGATAAGTTTATAGTTTTCAGGATAGAAATATTGTAGCAGAGACACCATTAATCTTCCCTGCATTAATATTCTTTGTTACCTGTCGTGATTTAATGGAAAACGATGAATAAACCAAAGCCAAAGTGGCATTTTTGGAAAATATTGTAAGCGATGGTGATGATTTTCTGTGTTACTAGTCTATATACACCGATCAGCCACAACATTATGACCAATGACAGGTGAAGTGAATAACATTGATCATATTGGTACTATGTGGTGTTCTGCTGGAAAATCTTGGATTTTAACATCTGTGTTGAAGAGACTTAGACACCCAAATAAACATTGTCCCAGAACAAGCACACTCCCTCAT
>OMNN01051760.1:0-20092 GCA_900302755.1 Chromis chromis | reverse complement strand
AAAATGACCTAATTTTCAAACTCAAACACCAGCAGTAATAGTTCTCTGAAGTTACAACAGTAACACCCCCTGTTTGCTTTTTAATAATCAATTAATCTAACTTTTATTGATCCCCTTGGGGAAATTCCTTCTCTGCATTTGACCCATCCTATTCAAAGTTAATCTTAACTATACACTACGAGCAGTGGTCTGCCGTGGTACAGCGCCCGGGGAGCAGTCAGGGGTTAAGGGCCTTGCTCAAGGGCCCACAGTGGTGGTGACTGGGACAAGCGATCGCTCTCACTTTCCCTCCTCAACCTCTTGCCAGTCCGGGGACTCGAACTGGCGAGACACTTATACATGTGTGCTTTGCCAGTGAAACACAGAAGTATTCACGTCCTTCACTAAGTAAAAGTACTAATACAGCGATGTAATAATACTCCATTACAAGTAAAATTGCTTTATGAAAAATCCTACTTAAGTAAAAGTTGTAGCAGGAAAATGTAGTTAAAATATTAGAGTCAAATTACTGGTTTGATCCCTCTGACTGATTTATTATTATATATGACATTATCAGACTAAAATTAATAGTGAAGCATCATGGTGTCAGCAGCATGTTACTGTTGTAGTTGCTGCAGGTGGAGTAAGTTTTAACTACTATATATACAGTTTTATATACAGGGACAGCAGATACATATGAGAGATTATGAATGGCTCATGCAAGAGGAAACAAGAAAAGGTCTGACACAGAAATCTGTTTTCTGTTTCTGAATTTTTTCTCTAATCTTTGACATATGGCGAGACATTGTATTTTTTGATCATCTATTCAAATGAAACCATGTGAATATCAGTTTAGTGAAGCCAAAAAGATTGGAAATCACTGGTTTAATCTTTAACAATGTGTTGCACTGTTATATTATCCATTGTGTAAAATAATCTCAAAAGGAGAAAGTGTATTATTTGCCTCTAAATATAGTGGAATATGAAGTATAAAGTAGTATAAAATGGAAATACTCAAGTAAATTACCAGTGCCTCAACACTCTACTTAAGTGCAGTACTTAAGTAAATGTACTTTAAACCACTGCAAACAGCCAGATTAATAAGAGCAGCAGCTGTCCACAACAATATGATTTTGCAAAGTTCTGTGTTAAACACACTGCGTGCTGTTGTAAAGTTTGTAAAAACTCTGTTCCAAGTGGCAGCATGACAAACCTGCTCCAGCACCTGAGACAAAAGCTCACAGTGGAATCAATGTGTGTCTCATTGAGATTCAAAAGCAAACTCCCGTCCCATTTCCAATACCACAGCTAACATTAGCTTCCTCACTTTCCAGCGTTTCCCTGCATGACAAGGATTGTTTATTTTACACTGGGAAAAGACATGGTGCTATGTTGTTACTGATGCACAACTCTCAGTGTTTACAATATTTACAAATAGCCGTAGTAGAAGAGCTCTTTTCAATCTAGTTCCTGGCAAAGGGAATATAGTTTTAATCAGGAAAACTATTTTTGAATTATGTTTTTTCTTGAATGTATGCAGAAAAACAAAACAAAAAAATCCAGGATTAAAATCATGAATCATCCTGACTGAAAATATTTGCCTGTAACAGTAGGGAAATTGGAAGATAATTGGAAGAAGAATGGCACATTATTACAATAAATCCAATTGAAAGCCAGAGGATAGCATTATAATCACCACATCAGGTAGTCCTCTCTCCAATAGAAAAGGCCATGCAACCTCTGCCCCTCTAAATGTGGATATATGAATTATTTTCACATAGAAGGCTAATTTTATAGTCTTAAACTCTTAGTCCTGTTCACTTCAAGGTCCACTTAATAAAGCACTTAGTAGAATGAAGTTTAACTGTCTGAACATTTGTCTCCATTAGACAGCTGGGTGTCAAGGTGTTCATTTGATATGGTCTGAAGGAAACTAAAGGAATGTTAAATGGAAAAAAAGTAGACATGATGCAATGGATCTAATAAATTATGCACCGAAGTGCAGTCGAAGCAATTCTTCAAATCCCATCAGACTCTTTCCTTTGTTTAGAATGCACAATAGCTTTGCCTTAATTGAAAGTAATCATCAAGCAACACAGACAAAATTTATTTTGAAAGCATCCCTAATTAATTTCAAACAGCCACTATCTTAAAAAACGATGCTGTAGCCAATTTTATGTGTTTGAGATTAACAAAAGAAGAAAAAATGAAATATCATCATGTTGTGGTGTATCTGTCTGGCCACACTGGGGTTGTTTGTACTGTAGAAGGGGATGTACAGAGAGGAAATGACACTGCAGAACAGGCTTGTGCTCTATATGCTTCTCAGAAAACAGTTAAACCATGTTACAAATATTACTTGTTTGATAGCATGAACTACATTTCACCTTAATTCATAGCAAGGAAAACCCCTAATAGGATAAATGATCATTTGAAATTGATGTTTTATAATTTAGGTTTGCTTCACAGTCAGTTTTTTTTAGGTATACTCTGCAGGACTTTCCTTGTTTTGTATAGACTCATACAAAGGTTATTCCCGTCAATCATTACGTTTGGCCCACAAGAATTGTGTGGCAGATTTTGTTTTTGCAGGTGGAAAAGTTCATTAATATTCATGAGGAAAGTGCTACCTGAGTGGCCGGTGATTTACACATGAGCAGTGAATATCAGAGTGAGCCAATCACAGACAGAGTAGGACAGGTCATGCCTTTGCCACCTGGTGAAGATTTATCTGCAGAGGCCTTGCTGTCTGCCTGTATTTTCTTATTTTGTTGTGTTTGGGGTGTTTCTGGCCTCCAACCTTTGTGCAGTAGGCGTGCAGCCTTCAGCTAATAGCAGGAGAGGTTGAGACATAAAACCAGGTATGAAAATGGCAGACACCGCACAAGAAATAAAAACGCAATAAAAGCGAGGCGACATGCAAAACAGTCAAAGCTTGTTCTACCAGTTGGCTTTTATAAAGGAGATTGGAATGAGGGGTTTATGGACTTTCTCTTAGAAAGGTAGGTGCTAACGGTTAGCTTAGTTAGTCTGATAAAGTACTGGCTTTATCTAACTAACAGTAGCTTGCAGTGTACCGCACACCAAGCCTTAATCTCGATCAATGCAAATGTCATATTGCATAGCCAAACCATTCTCTATCACTGACACAATACTGTGTAGAATGGTCTGTCTGCACCTTATTATCATTATGCATGTTTGTATTTCTTTAAACCAATAACATTAGCTTTTGGCAGGTCTAAGGACAAGATGCTAACACGTTGTCCTCTTCAAAAAGTGATTTATTGGAACTTTTGAATGAAGGAAGGTGAGCACTGCCATTAAAATGGATAATTCACCACAAAAAACAGGGCTGCTTTACTGCACGATCCAAGCCTTCGGCAAAACTTAAAATTTTTATTGTGGTAGGTTCCTAGTCTAGAGGCTGAGGAGAAAGCCATGTGAAATGCGTGGGCAATGGCGACCTTATACCCGCAATGTACATCTGGTGAGTCAGATTAATGCAAATAACTGTGTATTTTGAAGAAAATACCCCTTGAGATCTGTAGTGCTGAGTTTGAGCTTTGATTCATTTTCTGTCTAACACAAGACACGTCAGTTACAGCTGCAGGCCCAAACCAATGTTCGTCAGTCGTCAAAGACTGTGCTAGTGGGAGGTTTGCAAATGTGTACATTTATGTTTGCAGCTGTAAACTCAAAGTTGCCGTGCATATACATACTTCGGGTTAAACATTTTAATGTCTGGCTTCAAACTCTGTTTTACAAGTCTGTGCATTCACTAGCAGGCCTGCAAGCCTTTAGGTAAATCACTGTAAAGAGCATTTAGGTAGTCAGGTACACCATGCTTGAGTCAATGCCATATTTGATGCTGCTGGTGGTCAGGTCAGGAACAGACGGTATCTGGTGGCGTTAGGCTTTGTAAGAGGGGCTAAGTTTAAATATTGTGTTTATCAACAGTTAACAATTCCTGCATAGTACACCTTTAACAAACATGCGTGCACCAGAATGTCATTAATATAAGTATTATCTAAAGTCATTGCAGATAATGCTCTATTAATCAATGCTAAGTCTCTTGGGTACTGGTACTGAACTTAGCAGGAAACAGTACTTATAGAATTTTGTACTAATAGGATTGATGTCTGTCTTCTCCATCTTCAAACTGCTTTGAGTGGTGGCTGCATGCAAGTCTGTATTTGTGTATGCATGTGTACATACTGTATGTATGCACTCAATGTGAGTGAATAAGTGGCCCTTGAAGACAGAATTTTCTTACCGTCTGGTTGTCCTCGTAGAGTTTGAGGTCATAGCCACTTAGCTCAACACAGAAAATGATTGCAGTCACGCCCTCGAAACAATGAATCCACTTCTTCCTCTCCGAACGCTGTCCACCCACATCTACCATCTTGAAGGTGAGCTCCTTGAAGGTGAACTTGTTCTCCACAATGCCGGTGGTCATGTCACGGGATCGAAGAATGTCCTCTACAGTAGGGATGTACTCAAGCGCAGAGATGCGATCCAGGTCATTCAGGTAGTAGGCAGTGTTGTCCTCTAAGTGGTATTCATTGGATCGTTGAAAGCACTCCTGGACCCCTGAGTCTGCCCACAGACGTTTCATTACTCCCAGCAACTCTGGAGTGATCTCCCCCTTACTCTCAGCAGGGCCTGTGAGGGCAAAGAGCTGCACGGCATCGTAGGCGCGGTCAGGATTGTGAAAGTCAATCTTAAGGGTGGTTAGGGCACGGATGATGCGGGTGAGAGAGTCGATGGCATTGTACAGGATGAGAGGCTTGTACTCCTTGCAGGCTTCTAGGTTGAAGCCTCCGCTGTGGATGATTTTCATCTGCTTGACGATGGTGCTCTTGCCAGAGTTGCTGGTGCCCAGCAACAATAGCTTGATCTCACGCCGCTGCCGCTGACTTTCTGAGCGCAGGTGGCGGTCAATTCGCCGTGAGCGCCGCGCTGCTTCCTTCTCCTCCGAGCTCTGACGGCATCCCATGGTCCTCCACCACGTGGTAAGCGCAAAGGAACTCGTGCTGCTGCTTGATGGGAAAGCAATTTATAATGAAGTGGTGACTGAAATTGAGCTGGTGGAAGAGTTGGAGAGGGTTTTTGTGAGTACGAGCTTGCAGGGCAGGAGGCGGACAAAACTTCACAAGAGGCCAATTTAACACTGGACTGGAAAGCCACCTCACAGAGGAGTGACTCAGGAGTATTTCATTCTTTTTGTTCAGGGGCAGTCTGTGAGTTCTGTGTGGGCAGAACCCAGACTTGTGGGATGCCCACACAGCGCCTGGCACTGAGGTTGGACTGCCTGCTGAAGCCAATGGAGCTGGGGTTCATAGCAGGGGCTCCCCCTGAGGAAAAGCTCTGGAGTACGTCAGTAGAGAAACAGTTTGGGCTTGATGCGTGCGAATAGCAAACCCTCCTCACTCTCCTCCCACATGGCTCTAGTGGTGTGTTGTCCTTATTTGGCTTCTGCAACCATCCACCTCAGTTCGATATTTGGCCTGTTTGACTTGATCTTGCTGATGAAATCTTTTCTGCTTCTTCTGTGGTGAGATATCTCCCAGACAAATGAAGGCCTCCGATTCTGCCAACACATAAGAAAAAGAAGAGGCATGAGAAATGGGTTTAAGACAAACAGGAGCAGTTTTACAACTTTCTGCTCCAACATGAAGAAATAGTTCAATATTTTGGAATATATTATGTTCTGTCCAAGGGTTAGAAGGAAATCGATGCCATTCTTATGTCAGTGTATTAAGTATTGAGCTTGGTTAACCTACTTTTGGTGCAGCTACTCACTATTTAACATGTATTTTTTTTGTCTGATCAGTACACAAACAGGTGAAAGTGTTTCAGGATTCAAATGTGTTAATAGTGGCAAGCCAGCCAGAAGGGGGTGTAATAACTAGAAAGAGGAGTAGGCCTATAATGCACAGCTCATCTGTCATTTCCATACACTTTGTATGGAAATGCTGGATTGCTAGTTGAGATAGTTACAGCAAATGGTCACCACATCCAACTCTATCCAACACTGAAAAGGTGTAGGCGGTAGATGACCTGGCACACAGTTCGGGCAAACCATAAATCCCACTTATAGTAAAGACTCTGGCAAGAGCAAAGCTTAGCTGTTTGCCACTGCTCTCCGTCTTTATAGCTGTTTCCAGATAAGAGATACAGTAACATTCTTGGCTTCATCAATTTGTTGTAGTTACTGTCATACGTCACTTTTTAAAATGTGCCTTACAGCTTCATTAAGACATTATTATAGATATTTTTTTAATTTATCATAGGTCTAACTTACATTTTACTGCAAAATGTTATTTATTCTGTACGCCACTGGAACTGGGTACAAATTTCGTTCCCTCATGTTTTTGCATGTCTGAATGACAATAAACTGAACTGAACTGAACTGAACATACCCGAGGCATTGATGGAGAGAAACATGGTATAAATGTAACATTAGCCATCCACGTGAGATTATACAGTATACTGAGTGAAATATAATGCATGAAGACATTTTTGTATTTTTGCTCAAGAGTCCAGCGAACCAGTTCTTCATTGTGGTCACATTGGCAACTTACGCTAGGATAAGGTCCCAACCCAACACTTCCTAGACCGTTGCCCATCCTTCTATACCCGGCAACATCCTGCATCAATATGTTGTTATCCTGTACGTGCCTCTCCCTTAAAGCATGCAGTTCAGACATGTGCCATGTTGAAAGAGATACGGAAATGTTACAAGGCCCGACCTACTAAGATTGCGACCTTTGCTGAAAGGTGACCAAGGTGAAGCCAACACGGTCAGATTAATGGCAAGGAGTCATGTCTGAAAGAGGCTCGTGCTAAGCTAGGCTAATTGCCTCGGGGCTCTAATTCCACACTGAACACACAGGCGTGACAGTGATATAAATCTTCTCATCTCACTCTTGGAAAGAAAATAAATTAACCGAACACTTAGTGAGGAAACAAAAGAAAATACCAAATGTAATACTGTCTTCATCAAACAGAAAGTGACTAATGAGGCAGTGAAAGCACACACAGTCATACTAACATGCTCACTTCCCATTCAACCATGTTATCCATATTCTGTTTACATTTCCACTTCAGGTTTTCTCCTCCTAAAAGTCACACACAGCGTCTCTCTCCGTCTGCGGTCCTGTGTTACCATAGACTCTGAGCCAAAGTAGATGTTAGCTAACCACGCCCACCCATTTAACACCACCACACACACAGACTCATTATATACACAATCAAGGTCAAACATTCAGATAGAAACAGGCAGAGTAAAGAAAACAGAGCAACTGTTTGAAAGGAAAGTGATACAGTATAAACAAGATGAATGTGATTCCCTGCGACCAATAGCATCTTCTGCTGTTCGCCCTACAACCAGGCGCCTCTGACTGCTCTACTTTTTTCGTCTGTCGTACGCTGCTGTTCTGCAAAATTGCTTCTTCTTTTTTTTTTACTATCACAGTGGAAAATAACAGGCTCGAGCCAGCAGGTGCCTCTCATGCTTTCATGCCTCTGTAAAGCTCCCTCTGCTTGCCCAGACATCTGTGCTGTTATCCTTCAAATTCTGCATTGTGATCAGAAGATGAATACAAATATTTCTGGGAATTTTTTGTGCTCGTTCTGCTTCTGCTTCAACGCGTGAGCTGTTCTGGAGGCATCATTTTTTTTACTCTCACAAATCAAATCCTGAATTCACATAAGCTTAGTCGCATGAATTAAAATAAAATAATGTGTGATAAATGTGAAGCAGAGGCAATTATGGAGCGGTGAAATCCTGTGAGATTCTGCGAAAGATGCACATTGAAACAGGCTATATGCTATTGGCTGAGTAACAAATGTGAAATCATATTGTGGCTTAGTTTGGTTGGCGAAACTACACTCTGCAGACCTGTCAGATACAGAGAGAGCGAGAGCGAGAGAGCATTTCTCAGAGCACAGCGAGTGAGGTCCACTCTTCAAAAGACTGTGAGGACAAACAGAGCAGAACAAAGCCATAACAAAGCATCACAACACATACAGAGTGGAGAGCATTGTTTCCTGGCTGCAGGCACCTGACTACCCTCTCAAAATGGCATAGCCAGCCAAACCGGTTATTGCACATCACTGATTCTGAGAGCCTATGAAACACATTAAAGCTGCGTGTGAAGTCGTTTCAATTTGCTATTTCAGAAATATGCAGCACATGCATTTCTGCACTTTTTGAAGTTATACCACTTGCTTGATAATTGCCATGAAAGTGGTGCGCCGGCAGTGCACATTCAGTGTATGTTATTATCACATTAAATTCATATAAATAATATTGTATGCTTTTATGCTGCATAGAGGAGAAGAACATGGCCTGTTTCTTACCTACACCACCATAAGTGGAGCACAACACAGCGGGTATGAAGTGAGTGGAACTTTGAAAATTTGAACGTAAAGTAAACAAAAATTAATTAAGAAAGTGCCTGCAGGATGAAAACATGCTTACTCTTTGTAACAAATTACATACTCTGATTTAAGGTTGAAATAGCTCTCAATGCAAGCAGCTGCACGTAACAGATTGTCCAAGAAAATGCATCTTTATGGCAGGATTCCACATGATGCCTGCAGTGTCATTATCTTTACTCTGTTAGAATACATTTTCGGCTCTGGTAACTCTTATCTATCCACATATACAGTCCTGTGCGAAGGTTTAAGGAAGTTTTAGATGCTTATCCATCGTGCAGTTTCATCGGGGAGGGTTCTAATTGGCTCCAGATTCATTCTGCAGCACTACAGCAGCCCTAAACCTGTAGCCAGCAGATGGTGTAGCCTCCACAGAGTCCTGATCTCACCAACACTGAGTCAGTCCAGGATTACTAAGCAAAAACCTGCAGGACTGGAAAATGAAGCCAATGCCAAAGTTGCAATCACTGCAGTTCCTCAAATGGCCACTTGAGGCTGGTTCCAAAAGTGAGTCAATCCCCATAGACCTCTGTGTTAAAATGTCCACCTTTACTGCAGAAGTAAACAAATTTACACCCCAGAATTAAAAAAAAATACAGCTAATTTCCCTGACAATTGCATAGTTGTTATGTTTTTGTATAACTCACCAATTTAAATTGCATTAGGGATTAATGTCAGGTGTAATTATAGGTGTGGCCATTTTAAATGACGGATTAGTGCCGTCATACGACAGTTCGTGGCTCTGAAATGTTTACATTCCCCACCTCAGCTCCACTCATGCTCCATGCCTTTGCTTATTTTTGGATTAGTCTGAAGGTGTGCAGGTCCTAGGATGATGGTGACGGCCAGAGCCACCACACTGAGCTTCAAAACTGCCATAGGTGGCGTCACAGAGAGTTTGTTCATCATCATGCATAGTCTATGGAGATCACACAAAGACAGATGCAATTGAGAGACAGCCTAAATCTACTGAAGATCTATGGCAGGTTATTACAGGTTACTGGAACAACCCACCTCTCAAGCATCTCGATGGCGTTTTATAGTAGCGTATAGGGTGGTCACAGCTTTTGTTTTTATGTTTAATTGTCTTTGTACAGAGTCAACTGATAAATAAAAACTATCCATATCATTATATTTTTAAAGCATTCTTGCATTTCTTTTGCTGCCTGACACTTTTGCACTGTCCATCAGACCATCTTCCAAAAAAGGAGTGTTACGAGGACAGCCAGTGAGTGAGTGAGTAGTGGCAGAGTGGAGGCAGAGTGATGAGTGAAGGCAGAGCCACAGGGGCCACGTAGAGAGGCCAGCATCTCGATGCATCATGAGGGCCGAGGAAATTTGATAGCCGACATGAGACTGCGCCTGGTCACTCTCCAGCCTTATCCTCCACACCTCCTGCTGCACACAGCCCATCAGCTGCCCCGCCTTCATCACTCTCCCCGGTGCTTACCTCCTATTATTAATTCACCATGCTGCAAATAATTACAATCGCATCCTTTATTAGAGGCGAGCACATGTCATGTCGCCACACTGTGTTCTGTTGTCCTCCTCTGCTGTCCTGCTGAGGTTGTTTAGTCTGCAAAAATGCTATTAAAATTAGGGTCAATCACATTAGATTGAGTGCTGATTTTAATCCATTAGAGGTTGAATGTTATTGCTCAGACGCAAAATTTGTGAGAAGAAAAATGCAGAATGCATGTCAGTTTGGACAAAATGTGAAGGCACATATGTAGAAATCTCACATTGCTGGAAGTGGGGATGTCTAAATAGCCTCATCTAGATTTCTAGCAACTTAACAGCTGAGATGAGAAAACAAGCGTTCAGGTGTCAACATCACTTTCAAGATGCTACTGAAGACATGTGACTTAAATAAAATGACATTACCACCAATAATGTAAAAGAATGGAATAAAATGCAGGTAGTGGTCTGGCCCAGTGCTGTGATGTGTAATGATGAGATTTATAGATGCAGGAGAGTCTGGCTCATTGTTCCAGAGAGGCAGAGGAGCAGAAAACGTATTATTTTTATGAATGGGAGGGGAAAGTGTGCATTGTTAAAAGAAAGTTGAAAGGCATAGGTGTGCTTTTAGTCATCTCGTAATGCCTTATGAATGAGGTGTGCAGGTGTGTGTGGTCAACAGGCTTGCATTTCATGAGGGATCGGGTGAGGAGCTCTAGCTGCCGTGGACGGGTGGTGGGAACAATGCTGCGCTTCACGGCAGTCAAAAATAACTGTCGTGCCTAACAGGCGACCGGCAGGCAATCATGTTCCCCATTTGTGAGCCACTTAACCAGTACCCATTTGCATGAAAACTAACTATGACAAGAAAAATAGCCCATTCATCACAGCTGAGCAGGCCAAGGACTTCTGAGCAGCAACATGGGGACTGGCACCTGTGTTGGGAAAGTGCCTGAAAAATACTGGCAGTCAGTGTTCTCATAAGGATCACACAGAATGGCACATGTATTTCCAACATGTGGTGCTATAAGGCAATGTGATTTTCTGTTAAGTGCACAGTATTTCATATCTACATACCATATTGGTTAGCAGGTTTGCTGGAGCCTCATTCATATTTTTCCACTGCACTCCACGGATTGCGCCATAGATATATTAAATGGCAATAAAAAATAATCTCTCTCTTACTGGCATTAGTCAAAGATGCATTCCATGATTGATTGCCTCCAGCAAGCTAACATACAGCACATGAACATAGAAAAAACAACAGCTCACATGCCTTACGATCAGCTGCACGGAGCTTATGCTTTCTCACCCAAATGCAGCTGTTTTAGTTGCTAAAAGCTCGCGTCTTGCTTCTGCCCAGCTTTCCCCTGGCAGCTGCACCGAAAGAGTTTACTGAAACACTCACGACTGTGTGGTCAGTACCCACATCCAGTGTCTTACTGGAATCTGGCAGAGTGATTTTCGTAATAATATCCGAAACCCCAGGAGTGAAACAGTAGCTAATCCCTCGATCTGTAGTAAGTCCTGCTATTGTGTCAAGATTAAGCGGCGAGAGTGAAACTGTGACCAAACCTTCGGGCCACGTTGGGCGTATATGAGCTCTGTGGCGACTGTCAAGAACTGATTTTTCAGTTCTGCATTTTCAGAGCTCTACTTCTCTGGGTGGAAATAAAAACTGTGATGTTATCGAGTGAGAGGTGCCTACAAATAAGCAGATAAAATGTTGTCCAGCCAAACAGAGAAGGCCTTTGAGGCTCTTCAGGAGAGTTGTCTACTTTAGATTTAAATGATGCCACACAGGCAGTGGAAATCTGAGAATATAGACAAGCATTCCTCAGTTTCTGTTGTCTTCAATCAGCACGAACTCATAGATGCTGCAAACAGAGGTGACAGTTTTACAGAAATCAAAAAATAGTAGTTGACCAACAGGTGATGATTAAGCTGGACTGAATACATCGAAAGCTTCCATTCCCAGATGAAGGCATATATAACAGTAAATCTGGTAAACGGATGTTGCAGCTAAATAATCCTCTTTCAGATAAACATGATTGTTGGCATTTTTTCCGCACAGTGCAGCAATTTGAAAAGTGGAAGGCAGGCTGAGGCCTCAAATTGAAATGTCACAACTGTTTGGGTGAAATGAAATAAAATTATTTTTTCTAACTCAAGTGGGTGAAGATTATTGAGGGTGTTGACCCCATAGGTGGAGGTCAGGGTGACATTTGCAGGCCTGTGTTGATGTTATTGAGGCACAGCGGAGCATCGGCGCTGCACACCTGCTGAACGCTTAGAGAAATTTCCACGGACGTTAGCATTTCTTTGGAGGGGATGAAGAGTTTCAACTCTGCTAGTGACAATGTTGATACTGAAAACACTTTATCAGAATATGATCTGCAGCTGCAGAAACAGCAAACAAAACCAAGGCGCATACTTTACAGTTTCATTGCAGTGTGTCACCTATAAAGAGACACAAATTGATGTTTTTATAAGGGCTTATTAAATTATATTGATATATTTTAGCACTGCTTGGTTAGTCAGTGACAAATTGTAGTCTTGAGGCTTCTGATTTTTGAATATTTAATCAGGAGCAGACATGTTCGAGCAAATGCTGCCTTTTTATTGAAGCACTCTAACGTTGAATATTCCCATTTTCAACATAAACAAGCATTTTATTTGAAATAAATCTTGGATTACAAATCAGTTGTTTGAATTGAAGACATGAGGTTTCAGTCTTTACAGTATTACGCTAAATACTTTGGAGCACAACATCCTTGTGGTTGATGGATGACACATGACTCAAATCAAGTCTTTAAAGCTCAAACTCCCTATTAGCTACTCTGGCTTGAAATGCCAAAGAAAATAAGGGAGTGAGGTCGATCCTCATATGAAAAAAACTATATAGAGAGACATTATTGTAGCAACGCAGCAAAGTAATCTATAAACACCCATCTGACTAAACTTGACAAAGAAAGGATTTACTGAAAGGTTTATTATATGGCAGTTACGTCTAAAATATTTCACACAGTTTGTATCCAGGATGTCTGATCACGCCGAAGAAATATTGATCTCTTATCATTTAACTTTAAACTCAGGGTGGAAGCTGAGAATCTGAAATAAGAAGAAGATATTGAATTTGGCCTTGTGAAAAAATAAGTAAATATTTTACAGACAGCTCTTCTGACAAATCTGCATGACACAGTTATATAACTTAATCTGATTTTTTTTTCTTTTGTGTATGTTATTTAATCAAAACTGTCTTGTCTGTGTGCTCTCATTTATTCCAACTGCTTTCTGTTTAGATGTCCTGCTGAAGAGCCGAGCCGAGAGGAGTCTTAAATCAGCTCTGCTAGAGCTACTGGAAGCAGTGCTGGAGACGTTACCAGTCTGGGAAGGTCTCCAGGAATTCTTGCATCTAGCTGCTAATATACAGTATGACTTTCTGATAAGATGGAACTGGTTTCTTTAGTGATAATGATCGTAATCTTTCTAAATCCTTTTGCCACCCTGAATGTAGTAAATCACACATAAATAAGAAAAAATGCTGCTGTCCTTTCCAACTTGCCTAATAATCTGTTGTGCCATACATGCTGCCAGTTTGCCTCCAATGAAAGAAACAGGGATTGACTGGGGTTGATAGTTAACTGTTTACTGTAACACAAATTGATTCATGTGTAATGTGAAGCAGTAAATGCAAGGCGAAAAATGCAGTTTAAAGAATTTAAAGGATGGATGTGGACTATGGATGTGGCTGATCTGCAGGATACCGGACTGAATGTTTTTTTTTGTGCAATCCATGAAATGGATATACTGCAGCTATAAAACTGTGGAATGTGGGGCAAAAAAAGGAGACAGTCAATTTAATGCTTGGAGCTGTACTATGATAGATCAATGTCATCCCAATGCCACTTGCTCACACAGATCCTGTAGATAGTGCATCATGTGACGCTTCTGGAAAAGCATACTGAGCATCTTGTTGCTACTAATAACCAAAACGCATGCTTTGCTGCACAGTGAAACTGAATAAATGAAGTATTCCAACCTAGAAGGCCTGCCTCTGTGATGAGTCAGAGCTTTGTGGTGCTCTACGTCAGAATCATATGAGATATAGGTCGCAGGCAGCAGCGATCTTCTGCTCCATTCAACAGTTTGCACCACTTTTACATTTCACATTTGATCCTAAAAGAGCTGCATCTGGATTAGCCCTCATTTCCCCCACAATAATAATCCAGTTCATATTTCAACATGAAACTCCATCTTCTTCTCTTTTGTCATCAGTTCTGGCAAACAGATTGGATTACAGTGAAAACTGAAAAAGCGCGAGGCCTTGTCATTCAGGCTGAGCAAGGATAGCTAGTTAACTGCATTTATGCAGCAAAGACACATTTGAATGGGCTGTCAAAGGGTCTCAAGAATGAGCTTGTCAGCAACTGTGCGCCTGAGATTTCTCCACAAGGCAGCTCCTAAGGGGAGGTGTTTGAGAGCTTCTAATGGCCGCACAGTTTCTCCAGAATCATGTGTTGGGAGACCGTCCGTCTGGGCGGGGAGGTGGTGGAGTGGACTCCAAATCTCCCAGATCAGTTCTGTAATTAAATATACTTAAACCTTAACCGTTCCGGATCTAAAACATGCATGAAAGCATGTCACATTTGCTTTTTTCCAGTGATATGAATCTCCTTATTCATTATGAATGCACCAAATCATATTGGAGGTTCAAGCTGAATCACAACACAAGCTCATAACCTATAATTATTGTATAGTTATGGTAAACTCCTAATTTGGCTCTCACAACTGTTTGTTCAACATTTCATGTTACTACTTTTCTGACATGCTGTCCCTAATGTGGGCTTCAGAGAAGGATGCCTGTATACTGTACACATGTGAGGACACTGCTCATTCATTAGGGGAAACAATGATGGGCAGTGTTCTCTTCTCGACTCCCCCAAAACAGTGGGCTGTTTACAGGGTGGGGACGGGGTGAGGGGGGTGAGGACTCTGTATGCTAGATGCTTTTTCGTGATAATGCTCTGTTTAACGTTCCTGATCTCGGTGGCTGTGTTCCCCCTTCTCCGATCCAGCGGGTCACACTGAGTCACAAGGCCAGCCAGCGATGACAATGGCATGTTTGTGCACAGGCTGAACTATGGGTAGGCTGTCTGATGTGAAGGGATAAGATGGCACAAGGTGGACACTAGAGTCTCGTGTGCGTGTACAAGCAAATGTGAGAACACACGTGAGCCTTCGGAAACCGTTATACATTCACTGCCGGTATATGGTGAACAGAAGATCCAATTCTTTCACAATATACTTTATTAAGTAGAATCGAACAACTCAGGTTGGTGCTACAAACATTCTAATATACATTCACACATACGCATAGTCTTCATTTGGGTCATGACAGATAAGACAAACGCTTACTGCAACAGAAGGAAATTGTGGGTAACAGACACTTTCAGGCTTCTACAACCCACAGACATTATCTGCAGTTGGTGATTTGTTTGATAACTGGAACAGGAAAAGGAAAAATATCTGCAGCACATGCAACAATATAACAGTCATGAATCCACCCAATGAGTCTCTGTAAAATTACTGCTGCGAGGACGGCGAAAAGTGGAAAAGCTGCGAAATCACAAATTATTAGGAGTAAAATATTGCACGTGTTGAAGTGCAAATGATGAAATGATCACGCAGAAGGCCCCAAATCTGTTTCTGAATTAAATTATATTTAATCCAGTCGTGTTGCCAAAACCCCTAACAGATAACAGGACGAGTGCAGCTTAAATTGTGGTTATTTAGAGGACGAATGGAAGCGGGAGATATGAGAAAATGTCACCTGTTGTAAAACACTGGAATCAGATTATTTAGTGTAGAAACTTCATGGCAAGAGCAGGAAGGAGGGATGCCAGTGGACTATGGAGGTCACTGACTGACACCAGCAGCCTGTCGCCATTTTCAGGTGGAAACACAGACCTGCATGCCCTCGTCTAAACAGGTTGTGCTGCAAACTTTGTGTTTTAGAAAACATGTATCAAGATACTGCAATTGCACATGTGTGAATGCATGCATGTGTGTGTAAATGCACACACTCCTTTAATTTGTCTCAGCACAGACTGGGTAGTAAACCATAGCACTCCCTCATCGTCCCCCTCCCTCTCCACCACCTCCTTGTTGTCATATGACCGCTGTTATGTGTGTGCAATGGAACACAAAGTTGCTCTGTTAGTCCCCTCTGCTCTGCCCTCTCATCACTCAGATTTGAGTGCTGGAAGTAAGGCCCTCTCACTCGCCGGCCTCAGGAAAACAGACAGGCCCCTGTATGCGACTACCAGCGACGATTAGAAAAGGAGGGCAAAGAGAGAGAGAGAAAGAGAGAGAGAGAGAGAGAGAGAGAGAGAGAGAGAGAGAGAGGGAGGGAGGGAGAGAGAGGGATGAATTGAGCTGATGTTGTTTTATGTAACACCAAAAGATAACCTAATCCTTATTCATTCACAGGGCTTTTGTTCGATTCAGCTGACAGCCTTTTTCCTCGCCGATGCTTTACTGTTAAGTAATTTATTAGTCCTCTCTACATCTGCGCCCGTCGAAAGAGAAATGGCTGCCAAAACGTGTCTTACAGCTGTTTGTGTGGGGATGACACTCCGTCCCAACTACCTGGCCGGGATTAAAGACCCAAAACAAACACAAGTGCTGAGCCAGCTGAATCAGAGCAGCGCCCCCGTCTCAACATACAGAGTGACAAAGCAGCTGAGACACATGAACCTCAGAGACGTGTCTTCCCCCCTTTTGTGGTTTTTATGGGATATTTATCTTCACTCTGCTCGGTGTTAAGGATCAATTTCCATGTTAAGCCTCACAGCTGCTAAAACAAATGTATAGGAGTTACGTGATAATTCTGCTGGTCCCTCTCCAGGAAATAAATGACACCTCAGATTAATCATTTTATTAAGTAGGCTGCTGAGGGAACTACGCTTGGCTCCCCTGGTACTTAACTGTAATAGAGCTGAGTTTAATTGTCCAAGCTGGTGGTGTGCTCACCTACAAGGTTAAAAATGGCTGAAAGTGCACCGGACGGTGACATTGGCCTCCTCGGTGCACGAGCTGCTACCTCGACAGCCGCTGTCACTTTAAAAACCGAGTGTGTCCCTGCTGTCCCCTCCATTATGTCACCCAGTGGAATGGATGTAGCAAGTAACAAAAGAGGTGGAAGGAGGTCAACTCAGCATAGGGTTGGCCACACTATTGCTCTGGTTTTTATTTGCATAAATGCCAGTTGAGTTGCAACATGCATGTATAGTACTGCTTAAACAAATAGAACAGTAATTAGCTGTGAGGAGAGGCTTGCTGCTCTATTTATGTGATGTGTATTCTGCTGATTTAGAATTCTTGTGTCTTGAGGTTTCTGTATTTGGCTCAACAAAGATATTCAATCAAAATAAGTTCAAACAGTCTGTATAACGGTAGGATGACATTTTTCAGTGTTTGCATCTGAAACTTAGCCCATTATGTAAGTGTGTGATTAATCTTTATATTTCACATTGGAACTTGTCATCCATCATTCTAAAGCCAAGGTCATCAGTGACCTCTGACATTCTTTTTCCCAAAATGCTGCAGAGAGAAACAGAAGATTTTACAACTGATATGGAGAAGATGAATTAGACGTTAGTGCAGCTTGCAGGGCTCATTAGAGCTTTTGTGCTACAGTGAATGTGACCTTGTTTTGTCTTTCTGATGGTCACCAACCTGTCACTGAGGCAGTAGTGGGATATATTGAGGGGAGAACAAGATCTCTACTGGACAAGGACGCTGAATTGTGGTTGCAATACGTTGACGGGGGGAAGAGTGCTGCCTGCGAAATATTGTTTGCATGCAAAACATTATTTGTTGTGCACCCAGCTCTGATTGTGGCTGCGATGTTACAGCCCACTGTTTCTTCTCCGAATTGATATGGCAACAACATGACAAGCAGATTTTGGTTTCCATCTTGAAATCACAACTCAAACCAATATTGCATTGTATACTTTGCTTTACAGTGACTTCAGTAATCTCCCGATTGGAAAATACACATATATGAATGTAGTATGAATAGTGTGTAAATTCAACGTGCAGCTGCCCAGAAGGCTCATTCCAGTTGGTTAGCATCACACCGTAAGACAATATTTCTATCCATTTTTTTGCATTTTTACCACAAACCTCAACTAGGCGACACTACAGAGGGTTGAGCAAAGGTATAAGTGTAACACTTCTGATCCAAGAAAGAAAGGCGTGGTGGAATTTCCACCATCTTCGCCTTGATTCACAGATGTCTCAGGGCCTCACGGACACATCCAGCATTCTTTCTGTGTCACATGCTCAAGAAAAAGCGCTGTCTTTTTTCCTACCGCCGTGAAATCATCACGGTCTTCCCTTCCCATTCCCACTCCCCCACCACCACCACCACCTCCACCCATCCATGCATCCAATCTGTTCCAAATCTTCTCTTGCCTTCCTTCTCTCTCTTGCTCTGTGCTGCATCAACCTCCGCCCCTCTGCCCCATCTGCCTCCCTACTGTTAAACCCCCCAGCCCCTCAACTCCTCCCTGCACTGGTTCGCTCCTTCTCCCTCTCTCAAGCATGTAACACAAACACACATACAGTATACTCAAATACACATGCTCTCCTGATGCTACACAGCAGATCCCAACCCCCTCCCTCCTCTCCGTTGGAAAAAAAAATTTAAAAAATGGTGATGCTCGGTTGAAAATATGAACGATTGTTGAGACAGAAAATGTCACAAATCGTCCTGTTCTACCTGCTGAGTAATGAACACATCCTGCTCTCTCCCTCTTTCCCCTTCCCATTGTTGGGATTTATATTCAACACACATAAACAGCTGGACACAAATCAACCAAATGGATCCAAGTTCAAGATCGAGATCATTAATTGATGTAAATTCACCACATAGAGCGGAAGACGATCAGGCTCCACTGGCCAACCTTACAATGTCCCTGTGCCACTGTCGGGCCACAATTTGCCCGCTTATCCCATCGCCTGCAGAGCCGAGCTCCACAGGATTTGTACACCTCCCACTGCACATTCACATTCAATGTCTCGTAAAGCCAGTTGTAAGCACTGAACACCTGATCGTGTGTGATGGCGGCTTTACTCTCTCATTTCCCCTCTTTCTGTTACAGTTATGGCCTGGACAGAGCATGGAAACGTTCACACAAACACATCACTGATGCATCCTCCACTTGTCCTACATACAGTAATTATATGAACTAAGCGCCGCGTTCACATTAAAGCATTCTATAAGCATCGAGGATGCTCTGGGGAGATGATGAGTCAAATTGCAAGCATAAGATAGCAGCGTCCGTTGGCACAGAGCTAACAGGGTGGAGGAGGGGACTGGACAGGCTGCCTGCCTGCCTGCCTCCCTCCCTGCCTGCCTTGGTGCCATCTCTAAACATCACCTTCCCTATTTCATCAGTCGCCCTCCACAGAAGGGAATAGACAAATATCATCTTTCTGGCTTAAAGCTAGCCAGCCTGAAAAAAGAGAAAAAAGAGCAAAAGCTGTGTGAGAGTAGTCAAGCTTACCGTGTTCACAAGCCAGCATCCATTTACAAAGGATACTGCAGACAAGCCCTTGCAGGGAGAGAAAGGCTGTGTGCAATCCACCTTTAATCCTGCTGCTCCATCTTCATATCTTCCTTCATATTCACAGGGTCACACACACATCTCTGTCTCTCTCTGTGTTTCAGCTGCCCTCTTTCTCTTGTCTTATTAGCGTCTGTGTTCTATATCCTCTCTTGTTTGCTCCGAGGCAGTTGAGACACTGCAGCGATGGGGGTGGAGGGTGTGTATATATGTGTGCGTGTGTTTGAGTGTGTCAGAGACAGAGAGGCAGAGAGAGGGAGTGCAGGGCAGAAATGGAGGGAGGAGTCAGCAGGGATAGAGAGAGAGAGAGAGAAGGGGGAAATGGTCAGGATTAAATCATGAAAGTAACAGACAGAGAGAGGAAAAACAGGCTTTGATGGGGTAGCTACAGCATCCACTGTGTCTTTATTTCATGCTATTAAATATACATCGGCCATTAAGGAATCTGAGCTGTCTTGGTGAGAATGGAGGCAACACAGCGAGTGGCTCCTTGAGGTATTATATGCTTAATGACAGGCCAGCAGCAGGATTGGTTGTGATTTCATTGATGACTGAAAAAACATACAAGATAGGGAGAG
>OMNN01051757.1:0-12792 GCA_900302755.1 Chromis chromis | reverse complement strand
TGCAGGTCGTTGCGACATCAGTGTTTGAGATAACAGCTCCTTAATACACACACACGCTAACACACACATCCCAATACACACACACACACACACACACACACACACACACACACACACACACACACACACACACACACACATTCTCTCTCTCACACACATACATACACACACACACACACACACACGCATACAAAAACACACACACACACACACACACACACACACACTCAGTCACACATCTGTGTAAGAAGTAGTCATTGCTAATGTCATGCGTATTGTAATAACCTACCTGCTCAGGGCAGCAATCCTTTTCAAGGCAGTGGCTGCACTGTATGTGTCATCATCATCAGCAGTACCCTGGGTATACAATCACACACTAACACACACTCTAGACAGAAAAGATGTTTACCAATCCCAATTAAGGGTTTTGATTTTTACAAACAGCAGGCCCACTAGAAGCCTGTTGTGATTTCTAATTACCTGTAAGTGTTTAGACAGTTTTCAAAATTGTTTTTGTGTTGTGAGGCATCATGTTTTCTTCATACTTGAATTAAGTACAGTTTGTATGCATGTCTAAAACTAGTAGTTTCACAAATTACATTAATGTGGTAAATTGTTTGGAGGCACATTCTGTTCTACAGAATGGTCTGGCTGCACTTCATTATCATTCTGCTATGGGGGGGAAAATGCTCAGGCTTGTTTGTATTTCTTTAAACCAAGCTTAAGCTAAGCGAAAGATGCAGTGACAATGTTCCCTCTAAATAGTGATGGCCGGGAATCGCTTTGGGTTGTAAGCAGGGAGGCGAGCACCGTCATTAAACTGGCTAATTCATCAAAAAACCTAGTGGAGTTGCCGACAGCACAATCCCAATCCTCAGCAAAACTTGAAATTTACAACATGGTAGTTTGCTGCTCTGAGGTTGTTGTATTTGTTTCCTGTAGTCAAAGGGATTTTGAAAGCAGTAACAAGCAGATAGCAGAAGGGGAGGAGAAAGCCCTTGAACTGTATGACCGTAGTTTACGCCCAGTGACTATAAATGGGGAGGACAAAATAACAGAAACACCTGTTACATCCATTTTAACAGAACCTACATGAAGGCAAATATTACTACAAGACTATTGTATTAGACTGGATTAGCTTCAGCTAGGTATACATAATAAAACTAACCTGCAGCAGGTCACTTAAGTAGCTGCTGAAGCACTCAGTGAGGCCATCCAGCAGCTGGCTGAATGCCAGGTGTGCACGGGAGGAGAAGGTGTAGCTCTCGGAGCAGAGAGTGTTCGCCAGGTGGGCACAAGCCTCCAACACAGTGAGCTCTGTGTGCTTCTCCACAATGCCACATATCTGGGACAGCAGCAGGTCCAGATGCTGAAGGAAAAAGGGGTATAGAAGGTAAAATAGTGGACAGAACAGAAAAGGTAGATGTGCATTTATCCCTGAGGTCAGATTTATGTAAGGGAACTGGTTTGCTCGCTCACACAGGGACACTGAATCGAACCTCTGTGCCACATTAGTCATTGTTCACCTTTGTTCGTTTTGACCACATAAATATTCATTTGTCCATTTCTGTTCAGTTTGTCAGAATAACCATTTCCACTTGCTGTGTCATATTCTATTACTTTATTAATGTGAAGATGCTACATCATCACACAACAGTGAAGCCCCAAAAGGACAGAAATTATTAATAATTGTCTTTCCCTGAGAAAACACAGCCAAGTCCCTTCTCCTAAACCCTTTTGTCCTTAAGTTCCCTATTTTATATAGTAGGGTACCATTACAGGAATATGCTTACAACCTTAGAATGAGAGCATACTGGACCGTGGCATCATTTCTGAGGAGATTTATTTTATCTTTTCGGGGTAATTAATCATGTTGGTCCCTCCAGATTTCTGGCCCTCCTACCTTTTCCAGCCACTGAGCGCTACTGTACATCTCCAGCTCGAAGTAGAGGGGAGCTTTGAGAAGGAGGCTCACCTTCCCTGCATCTGCTGAGTACTGCAGCATTGTAAAAACATAAAATCAGCATTAAGAATGTGAAATTGCAATTAAAAACACTGCATATGTGTACTTTGAGGAACCTTGGCCAGCAGCTGCGGCAGTAAGGGGATGAAGTGTGCAGTGATGCGTCTCCTGTCTTGTTCCTGGATCTTCTTATCCTTCATACTCAGGATCTTCCCATACGGACATCCAGTAAGTAGTCACAGCCAGGCAGTTCAGCAGTGTGCATGTGAATGTAGGCGGACAAAAGAATTCAGATACAAATGAATGAGAACTGGCCAAGACTGATGAGGTGTATCTCATATATTCATGCTCAGTCAAAGTCAACTTTTTGTATCATGGGATAATTTTAAATAAACAAGAATAAGAATTTCTCTCGCCCTCAAGCTCCACTGTTCCATAAAACATAAACTACAGATGATTATGCATGCATTTGCCGCCACCTTTTTGCCCTGAGTTCTCCCAACAGGTGGGGTTGCCTGTGCAGCCTGTTTGATGGCGCACATCATCAGCTCTATGAGCGCCCCCTCCTCCTCATACATCAGACCTGACAACACAAAGGCAGAGACAGCAGCAGACAGTTGAGACGACACAAAGCAATGACACAGAAGGAAAATCACAAGCTGAAAAAAGGAGCACAAACTGTTAAATTGATATCTTTATTTACAGAAATCATTTAATTGTAGAATTGTAATTATTTAAAATGAATTATTCCTCACCAGCCTCCTGTAGCAGGAAAGCTGTCATAGTCTCCCAGTCTCTCAGCTCAGATCCTGCCACACCCCACAGACTGTCCACCAGGTACGCTCCATGCTCATGGAACTGTCAAGTAAATGTTTAAGATTTACTACAACAACCAACATTTATTCCACCCATAAAGCAGGGTTTATATTTTAAAAGGTTTACTAATGTGTTTTTGCTGCAAGATTAACATCTCCTGCTATGCCTTTTGGTTAATGTGGCACTTTATAGGCAATATTTGAAAGCTACCTCTAATCATGAAAACATAATGCCATATAAATGATGTATGAGAAAAAAAATGAATGGAAAATTTACTACAAAACCCACTATTGAAGAATAAATTCTGACAGAAAAGAAAATTATACATTTTTATAACGTATGCCACCGTGTTTTAAATTCAACCAGAGGGACAGAGATGGACTGAAATAGAGAGGAAACACAGAAGGACAGAAATACTACCTCACTCTGGATGTAGAAGGAGATGAGGATTTGCAAAAAGGCTGCATTGTTGCTTTTATCATCCTCCTGGTTGTCACTGACAGTCACACTTTTCAGCCTGGCACACATACATAAAAATACAGAAAATGAAAAAACAGAGGTGACAGATTAGCAATAGAAAACCCATTACAAAAAGAGGTGCATTAGCATACACACACAAAATCCCCTGCTTGTAAATGGAAAAAAGTAGTAGAACTATCATGTGCCACATTATAAAGACTAGGAACACATTTTCAGGTTTACTAGACTATGTTGAAGTAATCATACAACAAATAATGAGAAAGCAGTGAAATAAAAAACCTAAAAACCAGAGAGCATTTGTCTGACATTGTGCGATGAGAGCATACTTGTTGTGGAGGAAGGCGCCGGCTGCAGACGCCAGAGCTCGATGTGACGCATAAACCAAAGGATAGATGTGGCCACACTCCTGCTCAGTCAGACCTTCCTCTGTCCTCCTGCATGTGTGCACACATACAAGCATTTACTGGTCTGTGTAGTGTACCTTAAGGACTCCTGCAGTCTTTTTGAAGCTTTTAAAAACTGTGTAAATGTTTGTTAGATATAATCTAATAGGCCCTTGATAACTAAAAATTAGAATTTCATCTTTCTTTCTGATTATCAACCAAACCACCTAATTTACAGTCAGTGGTGTGAGATATTGGCAAATGTGAGATCACGACTCGTGCTGTGAATCATCAGCAATAATGACAAAGAGTGTTATCACAGTTTCGAGTGACCATCACACTTCTATTCTTGAGAGGCTGGACTTGTGGATGAAGATATATGCAGTTCATGATTATTCTCACTTTTTATTTCAGGTGAAAACTTTGTTTGGTTGAATGAGCATGAGACTTTTTCAGATAAGAATAGCTTTACTCTGGAGTCAGTGATGTGAGTTCTAGACAAACACTGCCCACATGAAGCAACATGGTGCAAAGACCAAAGACTATCTACATCAAAGAATTGGACAGCAGTTTTATTTCATCTGAATGGGACTTTTTTGGCAAATAAAGCTCAAAACTATACACTTAAAAACACATTAAAAATGTTTCTTCTAGTAAAATGTGATATATTGGCTGTGTTTTGATCTTTTAAAATTAAATTCCTGTACTGCATGTTTCAGATAGTGGCACAGAGAAACCATCAGAGACAGAAAAACCCCTCACTGTTGGATCAGCAGACACAGATTGACCGCTTCCACTGCCACGTCTCGGTCCTTGTCCAGCACCATGCTGAGAATCCTTTCCTAAACACACACAGACATTCAGATATGCAGTGGCACACACACACAGACCAGTGTACAATCATGCCAGCAAACAAACAGGCACAAAAATAATACGCACAGACATGCATAAATGTACCCACATCCACAGACATACATTCATACACACGAGCCCAATGATTAGGCACTAAGCCATGGCATAAATACCATTTATCTGCTGCCGCACATGTGGCTTAGGAGGGTTTTTATGTTTGAGAAGAGCTTATTAACCATCAGTAATTGGCAGCAATTAACGTAGCCAGACACATGCCCAGACAAAGGATGAGAGCATGACAACAAACAGGAATGGTGAAAAAAAAATCTACTCAAAAGGCAAGAAAATACGAGGAGGGGGCACAAAATATTGAGAGACAGGCAGGCAACACAACAGAAACAATACAAAGGGCCCGGAACAATAGATTAAAGACAGATGTTGAGACACGCAGACAGACACACAGACTGGGGGAAAAAAGAGGGAGAAAGAGGCATTAAATGAGGCGTGAGTCCAATCCAGAGGGATGCCTCACTTTAAATCTGCTGGTGAAAAGCTCCAGGCGGCCAATGAATTCCTTCTCCTGGTACAGACCCTGCAGGGTACGCACACACTGCAGACGCACCGGACTTTGCTGAGGGAGAAAAGAAAAAAGAAAAGTACAGTAACACACTTTCTATAACCTGCATACATACTAATGTCAGTCTGGACATTTTTCTTTGTGCAAGTGTGTGTATGTGATTCTTCCTGTGTCTGTCTGCAGATGCTCTACAATGGTTTCTCTTGAGAGAAGATGTCAAAGCATGAATATAAAATAAAATAAAAAAGCTGCTTAATTTGGAAAGCACAATTCCCTACACAGCCCAGTGCTTGTCCTTGTTATCCCCAGTGTTGGCCTGAGGAGGGCTGCAGACACACATCTGCTGCCTCTGTGCCACATGATGTTGCCCACATTACAGCAACACATTACTGTGTTGCATTTTCTTTTGTTTTGTCCAGTGTATGTGTGTTTACCTTGTCATGCAGGGTCCATCCCACATACTTAAGACACCCATCATTTAGGAAGTCCTCGGGGCACGTTTTCAGCCACATGCCCATCTCCTCAATACATGCTGCCCGGATCTCAGGCAGTCGGTCCCGGTATCGGTGCACAAACACACCACGGAAAGTGCCGTTCATCATGGAGGACAGTTCCTCTTTGTTCTCTTGTAACTACGACATACATGCATAAAACAGATCTAGTCAAACACACACAAACAAAAGACTGTGAATAAACCCAGTCACCACAAGATCCCACCTCATGTCTAATTATCTTTGATTACATTGAGGTGAAGAGGGAAACCAAGAACACAAAACAAGCATATGGAGATATCCTATGTGTTTCTCCTAATGCTACTTAACTAATCTTTATATTGTGGTGTAATATTAAGAGTTTGTATCTGACAATGCATGTGAGCAAGATAGGAAACTGTGGCTAGCACATTATACCATCAGGCTGAACCTCCTCTACTCTCTCAACCAAGATGCCAAGTAGAATATCATTTTTTGACTGATTTCTTTTTAAAAATCTATGTTGGCAGAAATAAAACCAAACAACATCAGCTAATAAACAACATGTGACCGACAAGAGAAGGAAATGTTGGTGTATTGTTGCTAGAATCCTTATTAGAACCTGTTTAAAGCTCTGAACCCCAAGCAGTTCTTTGCTCCTTTCACTTTTTTACACACTGTGGACTGATTTTTCACTTCAATAAAAGTCCTGCCCCTCTATGGAAACAGTAAAACCATGGCTCAAAAGAAGTTATAATGCCATATACACATAAAAAAAGAAAAGATGAAAGTTGAATTTCTTTGATTATTCTTTCACAAAAAATGAAAATAATGTTAATAATAATTGAAATCACAATGTACAACAGTAAAAGTGTCCACAGGTGTTACCAATACTTGAAAAATGTGACTCTATATACTATGGATATTTCACTACTTACATTTTTAATTTGTCGCTATAATTGTCTCCTATCTGCTCCGTAAAAGCACAACCTGCAGTTTAACTGTAAAGTCCCAGAATTTCTCCCTAATGGCTTCACAGTTGTGCAATGTGCGCAAATTTTGATTAAATACTTTATTTTTGCTGAATGTTAGACTTATAGAACAATGATGTGTGATTTTGTTTGTCTTTACAGTTTCTGGCTCTGGTAAATGGTGGAATTTGGGCTTTTTTTAAAAAGGGAAAATCATTTTAAAATCCCACTGGCAGGTTTTGGGATTCAGAGGGTTAAACTTACAAACAAAATGTCCTAAATATGTATATTTCAATTACATTGCTTTGAGCACTTCAAAGACTCGTCTTGGTGTTGGCATCCTTTTTATCCTTTCCCCTTTAAGATGTTTCTTATAAAGCTGACTGCTTAAATGTCATGACCTACGTGTTTGTGAAAGTGGTTGTGTGTGTGTGTCTGCACTTATATGAGTGTGTTAGTATACGTCACCTCTCTGATGGTGGCCTGCAGCTCCTCCAGTCTGTCAGGGGCTCTGTCATGCGCCCTCTTGCTGTTCTCCACGTCGTATCGGCGCTGGGTGGTCTGCAGCTGAACAGACACTATCACAGCGACGTCCACCAACCCCGTCATAAGCTTCATGGCTAATAGGAAAACATGCAGATAGACCGGGCTAGGTGATACTAACTGTGCTATATATAACCAGGAGTGGATCTGACAGATAAAGACAGGTGATGTCCCACTTTTTTTTTTTTTTTTTTTTTTTAACAAAAATATACTAAACTATTCCATAAAAAATGCAATAAGTCATTATCCTCTGACATTTGGATAAAGCCACCCCCAGTCTTCATCCTCAAACTAACAGTCTACTTTAGTCGGTTATATACTGTGCTACTGAAATCTTCAACAACAGTTACATTAACAGCTCTGTCCTGCTGTACTTTTTAATTAGAAGTTAAAAAGTCTATCCTTGCAAATAAAGCCGATACTTACCAGCCTAATCATATTATGAATTTGCTTCTGAACTGTATTTTGTGGTTTGGTTGATTGAAAGAAAGAAATATGGTTTTTTAAAGAAATCAGCAAAAAGAAATCTATACAAGAGGAGCACATTCTAAAGGACTAAAACTGCCACTAACAACTAAGAGATGTTGAATGGAGCTTGTTCTGCCTGAAAGAACAGTAGGAGGAAATATGGGTGTGAATTGCAGGTTTTCATCCCAACTAAAAAGTGATTTCAGTGATTAGCTAAGCAAACACAATAAATACAGTCAGTGTCAAATCCAAACTTTAATCATAGTACCCTTCTGAAATCAATTATCAGTGTGTGTGTATTTCTGTATTTCATGCACCTGTAATGCACAGATGCACCTACCGAGCAGGGTGCTGGTGTGTCTGAAGGCTCGGACCTGGGAGTCTGACAGGCCGGTGAGCAGGGCCAATAAGGAGGTGAAGAGATATTCGTCATAAATGAGGCTATTCTGACAGGAGCGCACCAGAACCCGAGCAAATTCACACAGGCCGGCTTTGAAACGCTTCAGCTGTGGGCCTGGGGTGCATAGAGGGTAGTTCACAGAGTCCTGGCAAAAGAAAAGAACAAACAGACAACAACAACAAAGAAAAAAACAACAAAGAAAACACCTTTAACAACATACACTGTGCTAAATGTAGTTATTTGAAGCAGAAGTCTGTGGTTTGTTCTAATGACAATTACATCAGTGTAAAACCAAAGAGATTAACTCATTAATGTGGCCATTTATCAGCATTAGATTTTAATTAGTGTGTTTCATCATGCTGCGCTCCATCCTTCAGATCATAATCTTTCAGGACATTTAGGTTATTTGAGTTTCTCAACTAATTCCAGCAGAATTATTTATAGAGAGAAGACTGACAAAGACTATGAACTAGATTCAAGCTTGCAGACCTGTAAAAAAAACATTTATTTTTAGGATGCATTTCAACAAATCTAACTATCAAACTGTCTTTTTCCTCATCTCACCTCATTGAACTCTTTGGTTAGTGTGCTGATAATTTCAGCATTCTGCATGCTGTCAAACATCTCGCGGCTAACCACGCCTGGACACACAAAAAAGCTCCACATCAGGAATAAAAGTGAAATATCCATCTGGCTAAAATAGATGTTATGATTTATTCTAATTTTCATTCCACTCCCACTAAATATTGATATTCTGTTGTCAATAGCCAGAGGATTAACACAGCACCTCGACACTTCATAGTTAGCATACAGGCAGGATCAATACTGCTTATCATTTTCTGAGTGAAATGGAAAAGATAATCTCTAAAACACTGACCCCCACCCCCTACTGTCCACCTCTAGCCTCCCTCTTAACCTCTGACCTTTGCATCCGCAGGACTGAACGATGAAGTTGATGAGCACCAGCAGTCCCGCCTCTCGGCTCTGCTTGTAGCTGTCCAGCCACTCGTCCACCACGGTCTTAAGATTGACAGAGAGAAAGCAGCCAATGAGAACACTTCACACAGATCAAAGAGCAGATGGATATAGTAAGTATATAATTTGAACAACATTACAGCTTTAACCTTTCCTCCTAGTACTGGCCTTTTTGTACCACATGTGAGTCTGTATATCCCATCTTTCTACTACCCCTATATTTTCAGACCCTTTTAAGTTCCAGTTTTATTCACCAACTCCTTTGCATAATCATTTTTGGCAACCATGGCCCTATTATAGATGCAAAGACACTCCTCCTGAGCATCTGTTCTGTTGTTATTAATAGTTTAATTTATGTTAAGTGTAAGGGAGTCAAATTTAAATGAAAACTAAGAAACCTTTTCAAAACAGAGTAAAATTTCTTGAATCAGATTTTGGCAGATTTGCCAAAAGTGCTGTATGCAGGTGTTCCTTCACCCAGAATCACTATCTACATTGTTTTGTTGCTCTATACTGTAGTGAAAGGCTCTTTATTATGGCTGACCACACTTTTTTCTTTCTTTTGTTATGTGGCATTTCTTTTGTAGCCTTTATCCAGAAGAGACTGGCCATAGGATAACAATACTTGGGATGGACGAGTGCTTTCAATCATTGACTACATGACCCAATGAAAACACTCCTTCCTCTTCGCGTATCAAAGGCGATTCTGTAAGATCACATCACTCAGCCACTGACAGACAGCACATGATAACCTCTCTTATTGTCAGCTTGTTTCTCTTCTCATTACACTTGCCTCCTTCAGCACCTGTCTTCCTTTACGTGTTTATCTCTACGTTACCTTCCCCCTTCAATTTATGTTCCCAAGCTGAGGGTTTGCTCACCACCATGGCGCTCTTTCCAGAGCAGACAGCATCATAGATATCCTTTGCACTGATACCCTGCTTCCCCTCATCCACGCTTCTCACAGGTCTAAGAGAGACCTGCCTGGATGTCCCCTGGGAGGACGGCTGCTGCTGCAGGGAGGGGTCAGGAGGAGGAGTGGGGATGGGGCTGTTACTGGGGCTGGACGTCACCCTCGGTGCAGCATTACGCCTGGGTCTCTTGGGTAGCTTGAGATGAAAGAGATTTATTCAGGGATTTAGAGTGAATTAATGTGTAGTTTGATGTTTTACGATTAAAAAATCATGGAATTTCATTGAATAGCATAAAAATACCAGATCACAGCTCCGATCTACTCCCTGACTAAATGAATAGTATATAAATGAGAGTGAAATTATATATTAATTTAAATAGTATAGGGAAATTACCAAAGGTCCAGGTACTGCCTTTTTTCTTCGCTTTGTGTCTTTAATTGTGGCTTCATAGTCACTGCCAGAGTCTGAGAAGCCATCCAATTCCTCAGGACTAACAGGCAAGGAAAATAATTGAATCAGGACAAAACGAAGAATCAGCAAATCATTATTACTAAGCCTAATAGGACTATAAAGCTGGGTCAGTATCATGATCAAAATTTTAAGATTTGAGCACACAAGTTACTAATACATAACCCTCAATTTAATGGTTAGTTAGATAAGAGCACCCAGAGTGTAAGTGGTAGGTTTAGCACTGTTTTACTATGAAGCAGAGCTGAACAATTTGGAGAAAACATGTAACAGCAATTTTCCTGACAGATATTGTGATTTGATTTGTGATATAATTTAATTTAAACTATGTAAAAAATGCTTGACTTCATATAAAACATGTTTAACAACCCTACATGTTCAGGTTTACCTTACAAAAGGAGGATTCAGAGTTAGCTAGCTCGCAACACTTTCACACTACAAATTAAACACTTAAATGGGCTTGGCTAACTTACCTGTCCGAAAGTGAGCTTCTACTTGCCATTTTGGCTGGATGAAGGCACCAAGGATGATAAGATGATTTGGATTGTTGGTTAGCTGGTTGTTAGCACTTTTTTCAGCAATGACAGCAGCTGTGTATGAGAGAAACAATTAAGCTAGCTACAAGACTAGCTAAACTTAGCTAGCACTTTAAGTAAACCATGTCACTAACTAGTTAGACTCATTGACATATTTAAAAAGTATTTTAACAGACTTGCAAAGATAATTCCAAAACTGACTGCCTTATAAATTCTTCGAAACAGACATGGATGGATAATACAAAACGTTAGCTAAAAAAAAGCTAACTATGCTAACTGATAAAACCCATTAGCAGACATCCTTAGAGCATATAAAAATTAGCTTTTGGGCAACTAGCCAGCTAACTACTACAATGAAAAATAATCAGTAAACTCAGTGAACAAACTAACAACAATACTTTACCATCTGATAATATAACTATTAATCAGTATGCTGCTAATTTTTCTCTTTCGTGACCGCTGGGAGCTAAAAGCGCGCACAAGTACGTGACACTATTCTGGCTGCTAATTGGCCAGCGCCTCCTCGGATCAGAAGATGATTGGCTCTCGCAAAATGTAACTCGATGCTGATTGGTTGACACATGGTTACTTGTTTGTTGTGCTTTTTAGGTAGGCAATGCAGCAAATTAAACAGGAGGCTAAAATCCAAGTTGTGGTTGTTTGCATTTAGTTAATTAAGCTGTTAAGGACATTTTTTCTACAAGTTATGAGCCACAATGTGTTGTATCTGTGAATAATATTCTGTCCAGTTTACAGCAGCCTGAGGTGGTTGTCTCAGCTGCTCCCCGCCCCGCCACCGCAGGCTCCTCAACCCTGTCTCCCCTGTCGGTGCTCCTCTGCACGGTCCATTGTTCTGTGTCTGAAAGCCTCTGACCACCAGTGTCAAAGCTGCCGGGGTGAACACACTGCTTCTGGTCCGCACCGCCAAAATAACACACCAGCCTCACCATGTTGGTAAAAATAAAACAAATTATTTGGCTTATATATTAGTATATAAATAGTAGATTTCACTCCATTTGTGACTCCAATAAGATTTCCAGCTTTCACTTAAAAAAATCTTGTTTTTATAAGTCTAGAATATATATTAATTATTATTTAAAACTATTAAAACTAATCTGGTAACATTTATAAACCGGTTACACTCAGTCGTGGCCATAAGTTTAGGTTGGAGATTGGAGGGCTGCATTATGTGTGGGATCTGGGGGTCTTAACCAAGCAATTTTTAAGCATTAAACACTTCCATTTTCTGATTTCTGGTGAATTTTTTTAAAGCACCATTAAGCCTTTTCTACATCAGTTTATGGTGCAAGTGTATTTATGTGCAGGAAAAAAAATTTCAGGCACAAGGTAATACTTCAAAATATGATGGTCTAGAATCCAGCAGTGCTCTCAGGTATTCTGTATTGCTTTAAAATATTCATTCTCCTGTAGATCAGATTCGTTTATTTAATGTTATCCCTACTGAGTCTATATATAGACTGGGTTTATATATAGACTCTTTTGTCCTCTTTTGTTTGAGATAGTAACCTCTTTAATATGTTTTTATTGGGGGGACAGATGCATATGTTCTGAACATTGATGGGGATTTATCCCCTGCTGAAAAGGCAAGTCTAGCTTAGTTACCTTGTTCATAGCTGCTGTAAGGTGCTGCAGTTTTGAGTCTTTCTACAAACAGCTTACTGTGCCAATCGGGGGTTAATGGAAGTCTGATAATATTGATCTGATACTGCTCTCCCTGACCACAAAACAGTAATATAGGCTGTAACTACTATAGTAGACAATCGTCCTCCTAACCACATCATCACTTATACCAATATGCACATATATCCGAACAGGACTTTGGAACATTCTTGTATTCTTGTATTTTGTTTTTGAATCAAGTCAAGTCACCATTATTTATATAGTATATTAAAATCAACAGAGATTAAGCCGAAGACATAAGACTGACATTACAAATTTACCTGACAAGTTTAAGT
>OMNN01051754.1:3962-17997 GCA_900302755.1 Chromis chromis | reverse complement strand
GGGGGGGGGTTTGGCTTGTATGCGTGACCCTTGTCAGAGCAGCGGAGCTTTCTGTTCTGCAACATGTTCGAGAAGGTGTGTGTTTGATGCTAACAGTCTGTTCTCTGAGGGATCAATACGCTGATGAGATGTGGTGAGGCTGCTGTTGCTCACTTCTATCAAAATGGTAAAATGTCGAGGCTTTCGGCTCAGACGGGAAAAAATGCACATGTGTGAGTGAACATTGCGGCGGGTTGGTGGTGTGAAGCGAATGGAGTCAGTGCAGTCTGGAGCTTTAATGATTAGTCAATGAATCAATCGCTTGTTTGTCACCAGCCATTTCCGATAATTGGTTTAGCCATTTTTTAAAAAAACATAAAGATACCTTAAACTGTTGTTGTTGTGTCAGAGTATGGGTTTTTATTCAAGTCTGTTCTGTCATGTAGATACAATTTAAAATGGAGCAAATAAGCTGCATTTTTAGTATCACTGAAATGGAAAACCAGAGTGCTCTAACCAAGCTAAAAGGTTTTTGTTCTGAAAGAGAAAGTTCTGTAAAGTTCTACTAATATTTTCAGTGGGATGTTTTCTTTTAGTTCCGAGAATGTTCTTCGTAAAGTTAGGATAACTAAAGATGTTCTAAAAATGTTTGTTAACATTGTTGTGCCCCAATATTTTAAAAACTGAAGGATGCACTGAGAACGTTCTTCCTTTGTTATCATGTAACATTGTTGGAACATTACATAGATTAGGTTTTCCATTCATAACATCCCCAAAACGTCCCCAGAACATTACAAGCAGAATGTTAAACTTTTGTTAATATATCACGTCTTTATGAAAAAAACAAAAAACAAAACGGCGTCATCTGAAGTCTCGATGACGTTTTCCGAGTGTTGCATTGTGAACATCCTTCCTTTTGTTATCATTGGGGAAATGTTTTACAGAAGAACATTCAGTGTGTTCCCTCAACACCATCCCCTAAACATTGCAGCCAGAATGTTCCACCTTTGTTAATACATACATTACAAGAATGTTTCATAAAAAATTAATCTAAGGCCTTGATAACATCTGGAAAACATGTTTTGAATGTTGGTTTAAGAACGTTCCTCCTTAGTTATTGTAGAACATAATCTGTGTTGTTGACAACGTCCTCTGAATGTTGACGTTAAACCAAGATATGTAGTTATAGTACCATTATTGGAAATTAAAATGTTCTTATAATGTTCACAACATTCCATGCTAGCTGGGAAGTTTGGTGTTTTGGTTTTTCGTCCCACTATAGCTGTGTTTTCATATAATTGTTGAGCAAATAGTTTTTTGAAACTATTTCGGAGGGAATATACTAATAATCTATGCTGCTTAGTAGGACTGTCAATATTTATCGATACTTCTGATGCATACTTGCTTTTTTACTCCAATCATTATTCAGCTGCAATTGCCGCTAATACACTTGAAGAGAAACGCACAGATTCTATCCAGTGTGGAGGGGCTTTACAACTGTTAGCTTCTCTCCTGCTCCCTGTGCTCATTTGTGCTGTAAGTTAATGCAGCCGAATTCCCAGTTAAGCTGTTCTCATTTACTTATTTTTCTGTTTCTGTTCTCCGACAACAAAACAAGTATGAAACAGAGACTGAAAGTGGCTCATGTTAACCAAGCTGGTGCTCTGTACAGCTAAAATCCTTATTTTTCTAAATGTGACGTCTGACAAACTAATTCGAACACGAGTAAAAGACGTCTGTGCTGAAAAGTGGACTGTGTTTTCACGGAATTTCACAGAAGCTACTAATGTAGTCAGAAAAACTGCATAAAAAAAGAGTGCTGTTAATTATCCATCATGTACATGTTGCACTTTCTTTAATATATAGACTGCCTTTTTCACATCGTCTGTTCTTATGTCACTGTGTTACCAAAGTCTGAGGGAGTTTTGCATGGCCATAATAAATCATGTAGCATGATAAATGTAGCTGAACATCTCAACCCCCAGTGGAGATTTTGCAAACGAGAACAAAACAAAGCCAAAGTTCATTTGGAATTTCATTAATTTCCTCTTGTTTTTTTTACTTTCTGTGATTTATATCTGAATGCATGACAAGAGGCCGGCCAGAAACCCTTTACCGAGAACACCCTCCGGACACTTGATATATGGAGCAATGCATCTCCAAAACTAATATTATAATGAATTGGATCTGTGTCTACGTGTGTGGCCCAACAGCATACTGTTTGTGAAGATGTCCCAAAAGCAATACCCCCATTTCCAGAATCAACAGACCCCCATTTAGCATTCCCAGATCCCCTGAAATGAAACGTTCATTTTTTCCTCAACTATCATCTCCGGCAAAGCATTGCAGGGGAATTGGATCTGTCTCGACACAACCCCTCTCCACTCAGATCTCATCAAGCGTGGGTTGGAGTCGCCCCTCTCCCACGGAAATTGCTCTGAACGGCAGGAAAATGTACATCATTGAGGTGCCGACCAAAAATGGCATCGGCTCCCTTTCGCATACAGACACAACCCCCCCACCCAGCGTTCCTCTTATAAATCCTTAAAAAGGGCCCTGACTCCAATGTATGGCAACACCATCAATATTGATGTGGGAGAAAGTTCTTCCAAAGCCTCCTCAGTCACAGAACATTAATATTGATAGTGTTGTGCACCAGCCCGGACGCTTGGTGTGACTCTAAAATGGTAATGGCATCTGGACTGGGGGTTAGAGGCCAATATCATCGCTGAATATGGACATAGCTGTTTAGCTGCACGCCGGACAGGGGGCCACGCCAATCATCATGTCCTCCTCTACAACCTGACCAAACCAGGAAGGGCATGTCTGAGGTCACTGAGCAACTTTCACTCTTACTTCATTTGGTTTTATTCTTCCAATGAACTTTCACTCCCAGGACAGAAGCAAAGATTCTTCGAGAGAGACTCAAACAAGACGCTGCAAGATCGGTCATTTCATATTGTGTTCAGTATATCACGTCATTTGGATTTCAAAAAATGTACAGAACTGGCAGAACAGAAGGTAATTAGATTATAAATGGCCTGCAAGATATTAGAAAAAACTGTTGAAGCAAAGAAATAATCATCTATAAATGATTGCAGGGATTTATAGGCAAGTGCATCTGCAAAGGAAATTTAAAATGTTTTTTTTTTTAAAGCCCTTTGGAGTCTTTCTCATGTGGAGTAATACTGGCAAAGGCATCCAAAATAGTTTTCTGCTTTGGATTTCTTTCTTTTTTTGCAAGCAAATCTAACTTTCCAGTGTTTTTCTTCTGCTCCTCACTTATTTTGTTGAGCACCTGTGGAGCCTGCATGTAAACAAACGTAGTCTTTTAAACAAAGTAAAAAATAAAACAAAATGGCGTATCCAAGACACCTTAAATCAGAGTAAATGATGTTCTCTCAGACAGACTTCTCTTGCAGATTAGTCATGAAATATTTTTTGTGTGTGTGTGTATGAAGCAGCAGAAAAGTTGTAGCATGACATGTTTGAGGTAATTGTAAACAGTCAAGCAGAAAGGTAAAGAGCAACATCTACTCTTTTCACTTTTATGTCTGAACAGAGAACCAAAAACACATCTACAGTAGTAAGAAGACATGATGAACGTTTTTGAGCTGTGTTTGAGGTAACTTGCCTTATTTTATGATCTGACTATTGCACACATTGCAATTTCGATACTGAACCAATTAATTGTGCAGCCCTAGTCACTATATATACTGTATATCTGCATTTTATTAAAAAAACAAACAAAAAAACGCCCAGTAAAACAGTATATTTCAGAATCAATATGTCTTGTAGCATTTGGGGATCGCATAATGGGAAATGCACACTAAGAAAGTTGTAGGACTGTATATTTTAACAGTAACAGTCTATAATAGGTGTATTTCTGTTGATTTACATTTTTGATTTGGATGATTGGCAGGTGATCAAATGGTTGTCTTGTCTTTGTGTATGCTTGTGATGTTAGGAGAGGCTGTAATGCATTACCAAACAATATAAGTATAAAGAATATAGTTTTATATTCATTCAGTGTTTTTACAGTATTGTGAAAAATATGTTGGAGTTATTATCACTGTAGGTAACAGAAAAGTTTAAGTGTTATTGCTGTAGGTATAGCAATAACAAAATGCGTCTTATTTATTGTAGGTGAACCATAAATTAACAATAAAGGTTAATTTTTAATGACAGGACAAAGTCAGAGTAATGAGCTGCCACTACAGTGTCTGTTGTTAAACATTTACAGCTTTATATTGTAGATATACCAGTAAATAACAGAAAATGTCCTACTTTTAGTATAAATACACCAGTAAATAAAAGCAAATGATGTAAAGGCAGCAACATTTTATTGTAGTTATCAATAAATAACAGGAATTTGCAGAAAATGCCCTTTTTCTATTTTTTATCTGCTGTTAACAGAAAGTCCAGGTAATTAGCCGTCAGTACTGTTTCTGTTATTTTGTGGATTTCTTTTATTCTTATAGGAGTCAGCCTTTGTTTGTTTTTTTTTAGTTGTAAAGTCAGGACACCTCTGCCTCTGCTGCTTTGATTTTGACCATCCATTAGTCTTTTATCTGTCTCTAAAGAATAAATCACCAGAGTGCCCCTTTAAGAACATCTGATGCCGAATGACCTGATTTAATCACTCTTTGCATGATTTTATCAGCCTTTTGTGATTGATTCGACAAATCGGCTTCATTTGCATGTGACTTTGAAGCACTAACCTGCGACACAGCACAGAATAACGCTCACATTTTATCAGTAACAGTAATAACCCATCAGCCCTAATGATATCATGGCTCTGTCGTCATGGTGCCCTCTGCTTGTGCAAACATTAGATTATGCTGAGGTTGTTTTCTGGGTCAGTAAGTTAAATATTTCAGATGGTTTATTTTTAGCGCCGTCTGTTTCCACTTTGTGCATGCTCTGCACGTTTGTGTGTGTGTGTGTGAGTGTGTATGTACGCACACATTAGTGCATCTCTCGCACTGTCTGCAGGCTGCATTTGACCCACTAAGTCATCTTCACGTGGCCCATGGGATTTATCAATTGAGTGTTGTGTGCAGAAGGGGGCCATCATATTTTGCTGCCAACTGTCTTTCAATTCCAACAACATACAGAACCTGTGTCGCCTGTTTGAGCGGATTCTGTTTACAAGTAAGTGAAACGTTAGAACTCTGTAAAAACACCAGACAGATCCTCTGAGAGCTGTTTGTGTATCAAATACATATTAATTACCTGTCTTCTTTTACAGCTCTCTCTTAAGTTAAATAATTTACCATATGACTATAATCCACCACAGTTTAAAACATCCAGTGTGCTCAGAGCAGTGGAAAAACTAAATCACATTAGATCACTTGTACATGGCATTGAACTATCAGGGCGCAAAGAGGGCATTGTAATTGCTGCAGAGATGAGTGGTCATTGAACTGTAAAAAGCAGACAAGTTTTCCACAGATTATGAGAAACAGAATGATTGGAAACTGCCCAGGGGCAAAGCTCCCATGATAGTTTCTGACCTTACCACATATGTGGAATCAATGCGGGGCTCTGTTGTTGACCTTAGCTGTTCTCTGCAACACATACCGCTGTTCTGTTTCCTAGAGACAGCACTCCCACAGTAGCTCTGCTCATCCCTCGCTTCACTCCTCTCTTCACTCTCCCTCGTTTCACCTCTCCCTGACTTTTTTGGGGGTTTTCTAGTTGCTTTGATGATCTTCCTCACTGGAAACTTTGGGGATGACGAGATATAAGGATCAATATGTCTCTGCAGCAAATGTTTTTGTTAGTCTTTATCCGTATGCAGGCTGTTGCATTGCCTGATATCCAGGTAAAGGAAAATGGTATTGGAGTTTTTGTAGCTTTAAGTGTAACTTAGCCACACAGATGGCAGATGAGCAGACACTCACACAAGCCATGCATGCAACCATCTGTTTTGGATGTTTTGTAGCTCTTGCTGACTTGAACATGGATCAGCCTGTCATGTTTCGATTTTCTCCTTTTTTTTTCTTCTTTTTTTTTGCTTTTAGGTTCACCAAAGCAGAAAAAGTTGCTACAATAAAACCTAAAACTAATAACAAACAAAACAGTGTTGCCTGCATAATTTCATACAGATGAATTAACCCCCAATACCCCAATTGGTTGCTGGGCGTAGTGCTCGTGTAACATTTTTCCTGACTTTGGGTAAAAAATTTTTACTGCAATAAAAATACCTGTACCTCTATGGAAACAGCACAACCATGACTAAGTAGAGAGAACTTAGAAAATACCATCTGTGCCGTATGATTAAGTTATAATGTCAAATATCATAAAAAAGAAAAGACAAAAGTTGAATTTCTTTCATTATTTATTTTAGAAAAATGGGGAGGAACTGCACAATTTAGAGCACAGCCATCATTTTCATGAACCCATTCGGGGACCAAACATACTCATTGGATGGTGTCCTGGATGGGAACACTCCCATCAGGATGGAAATGTTTCATCGTAGAATGAAGGCAATCACTCATAACAACTTTGTATTGTTCTGGAGTGAACGTTCTTTTTAAGCAACCCAGTGTCCACAAAGTTATGTTCCTATACAACCTAATTGCATTCTCAGTTACATTTTGAAGGAAATGTATTTTTTACCGGAATACAAACTGTTTGTAATGTATCACAAATATGTTTCTAATCAACGTATTTTCCCCATTTTATTTTAAAGATTCACTGTTGCTCCTTTACAGCCAACCAATCATATGTTAGATGGGGAGGGACTTGTCACCCTGGTAACCCAGAAAACGGAGGAGATGCTTCAGACATGTAGTGAAAGGGTCATATTCCACTCTGACGGTGACATTTTTCTTGACCCTAATCAAGTAATTTTGGTGCCTAACCCTAACTAAGCTTCTAACATGTAAAAGTGCCTTAAAAAGTTGTGATATGTTCCTAAACCAGTCCACAAAGTTTTTGTGCCTAAACTGAACCAGAAAGCAAGTGAAAGCTGAAAGTAAACAACACTTAATTCTTAGAATAATAGTCTGTTGTCCATCACCGAACGTAAACTCCGGTTGTTGATTCATCACCTGTCTGTACATAGAATTGGCTAGTCTTGTGCCAAACCTGACTGAAAATACAACATTCATGCAAAGCATCTCATCTTTGAAGAACTCATAGGACCCAGTACAGCTCTTTGCTCTCAGACTGCAGGCTTACTTGTGGTTATTAGAGTTTCCAAAAGCAGAATGGGAGGCAGAGCCTTCAGCTGTCAGGCCCCTCTACTGTGGAACCAGCTCCCAGTTTGGGTGAATGGTCTTGCAGCCGTTCCAGGCGATGCCACAGGGCCCCATTGTGCCTCTGCCAAGCTGTGACAGAGCCCCGTCCAACTTCTCACCTGCAGCATTGTCCGCCCGGGGAGCTCAGTGCAGAGTAATTGGGAGCCGAGATTCCAGGACAAGTTTCTTTTTGTCCGTTTTGTGGGAATCACTGACCCGGACGTGTGAGGTCACAGCTGTGGTAATTGGTGCTGGGTGATGCAGCTGTGTGTATCTGTCTCTGCATGTGTGTGTACAGTACAATCTGTGTTACATTGTTTTACATTAAAGAGGTTGTGTACAGACAGAATTAGTGGTGTGTATGCTCTCATTGTAGGCTTCTTTTACTTTTAAGTGTTGGCGATTGAGTCTCTTCTTCAGACTTTCAGCTACAAAGACATGAGCTTCACAAACTGAGCCTGTTTGATGTGCATATTAGATTTTAAATGAAAGAACCAGCAATGAAATTAATTTTTTCCACCATAGAAGGCACTGTGCACACAAAGACTGTTTTATCTCTTCAACAGTGGCAAGAATAAGTGTTCAGACTGTGAGTAGTTATTCTCTTTAGTGCCGGGAGAATCAAAATTCAGTCTGCCTTTTTCCTAAACTGCGTCACTCTGCATGAAGTCACATTCACAGCAGTGAAGGAAAACTCTGGATTAAGGTTAAGGGTATAAATAAACAGGTAAACTACGGGGTGTACTCAATGCTCTTCACAAAAAACAGATATGCACTCCTTTCCATTAATAACAGCATCTGGATGGGTCGGCTTCATGTCTGAATGAGCACCTGACAATCTTACTAGGTTGGACCTTGGCTTTTCCACATTTCAGCACCAATATCAAAAACAGAGTCTGTAATAGAACAGACTAATGAGGTTCACCAGTAATAAATGTAATCAAGGTGTTGGCAAAATGGTAACAGGAGCTGAAGTTTAGTTTGTCGCTTCCAGTTGTTTGTAGGAATGTAAAGACAGAGAGCTTCACACATTTAAGCATGTGGAGCAACAACAGGAACTTCATTAGTTACTTGAAATTATAAATGATCACAGACATGGAGACAGGATGGATCAGGACATAACAGTAGGTCACACATTGAACTTTTCTTCACCTCAGACAGGTAAACTGTAATACAAGGTCACAGTTTATTAGCTGCAGTTTAATCATTTGTTACACAGCCGCTGTCCTCAGACTGATTCCTGAGCTTTATCGCAGCTTTTTTTTTTTTTTAAGACTCCTGACTAAAATCAAAGATATTTTTTTTGTCATGTCAAGTTTTAGTTTAGTTTTTCCATTTCCACAGTCTTACAGGATATTTGCAGTAGTGGCAATGTTGTGTGCATGGATGTTTCCTATAACCTCATTAAGAATGTAAAGTAATTGTTAAAGTGACCTAATATTTAAAGTCACTAATATACATAAATACATAAAACTGAGTGATAGAATGTCACTTTAATAGATTGATGAAGCAGCAATATTACATATCCAATGCTTTTGTTGTTGTTGTTAGCTGTATGGTTAAAAAAAAACAGCCTGGGTATCACAGGATGATCCATGATTCATTCAACAAATAAAACCCCAACTTATTTCTAGTCTTTGTTTCACAACATTTCAGGTTTCAGAACCAATTAAAAAAACAAAAAAACAATCGGGCACAGTCCATATTTGTTTTCTGGCAATTCCATTTTTCACCTGGAAACCAAAAAATTAAATCATGAGGCCTATTCACAATGAAAAATGGGGAACCAAACTAAAAAATGCTCTAATTTTGAACATTCTGGAACACTATGTAATACCAGGGTAAAGAGGATGGATGGATGGACAGACGGACAGATAGTTTGAAACAAAAAATGAATAGGCCATATGATTTGGTTTAAAATGAAAATATAAAAAGCCACATGACATTGTTTTTGGTTTTCAAACAAAAAATTTAAAAAGTAAAAAACAAAAATGGATACATGCCAAGACTCTGAAAGAGTTTTCCCATTTTTGTTTTTAAACAAAGAACAGAATTATTTAGTTTGTTGTTGTTGTTGTTGTTGTTGTTGTTGTTGTTTTAAATTATGGATTATTCGTAATTACCAGACCCTAAACAAAGCAAAAGTGAAGCCCAATACTGCCATAGGTCTCCAGATCTGGACGCAGAGAACCCAACGAACCAAGGGGCTGCCAACAATGAATATGCATATGCAATGGAAACCATCTGTAAGTACAAAAATGCTGCTTGACAATGGAAACTTCTTGGACCTGGAAATGGTGACCTCTGTTTGGCCCTGGAGGTGAAACCCCATCCCAGGTCCTGATAGATGGTGCTGACACCGGCCTCCCCCTTCAAATGACCACCTGTCATTCCACATGTAGCCTGAATGTCCACTGCCTGGTCTCCACCACAGTTGTTTCCACTGTCGCGGCTCCGGGACACCACCACCTGTCATGACCTCAGGGGGCACTAACTGGAACACTTTTTTTTCCCTCCAGTTCTACATTTTGCTGTTGAATTGAATAGTCACCAGCAGTTCAGGATTGATCACTCTGAGAGGATTTAACAATATAAATCCAGTAATGTTTTGCTCATGTACTTTAGTGGTTCAGCAAGATCTGTCCACAATCCTTCATTGAGAGATAAACACATGATTTCCCAGACGTAAAGTAATCCTCTTTACATTACGGGACCAGGGTTTAACAGGGGATATTGACAGTGGTTTGATCTGCGTCGGGGCCAATTTACTCCGAGCTGTCAGCAAAGTTCAGACACAGGTCAATGCTACTGACCGACAATCTGGGTCCGGATCAGGCTCTGAAGAGTGATGAAGGAAAAAGTGCCCCACTTGCCATGTCATGCCAAGATGAACAAAGATCTTTACACAAGAGGCTAGTTGGCACTGTATCTTCAAATATCTGCAAAGTGTGGTTCCCGAAACTCCCAGGCCATGGCGGCACATGTTCACATAGCTTTTTATTAAGTTGGCCAGATTTCATCCATGCAAGGAGCCTCTTCATGATCGGAAGAAAGTGAATCAAAACCCCAACTCATCACATACTGCTATTTTGTCAAGACCCCTTGGTGTCAAACTAGGTGCACCATGTGCCCTTTAGCATATATTTTCAACAAGCAGGATAGTTCAATAGATACAAAATCCTTAAATGTCAGTGAAAGTCCACAGCCAAATGTTCTCTGCTTTGTTGTCACTGTCGCTCCTTTTCAAATAAAAATAATTCAGTGTTAATGTTGTGAAAAGGTGTATTTTAACCCAAATCACGATCCTTTCCGAAAACTAAACCAAACAGTGTGTGAAATCTAAATTTAAGTCACAAAATAAAACAAAATTACATGAAAAAGTAATTGTCCAACACAGGACCCAGGAGTCTGCTGGGTGAAAGTCTGCAACATCCTTATTAGGTTCTTTTGATCTGGAAACACTCCTATATGCCCAATGGCATCGAATATTGACATGGATGGCACCAACACCAAAAGACACCTCGCCTCCTGCGACAAAACTGCATTGAAATGAGATCCTGGAAATGAGAACGAGTTGAAATAAAGTGATAAAAGTTTTCAGCCCAACAACAACAAAAAACTTCTTAAATTAGTTTTTATTATGTATTTATTGATATTTTTCATTACGTCTGGCACCAATTCTGAGAACCAAAAGCAGCCAAATGTGGCTTTGAACTGTTGTTCCATGCACCTTACCTACATGACCTGGCACTATCTGACCTCTATCTGTTTCCCAAACTTAAATCCTTATTGCGTGGTCGGCATTTTCAGAATGATAATGACGTCACGAATGCTGTTAAAGAGTATCTAGAAGCTCAAGATGTGACATCCTTCCATGTAGGGATAAAAAAGATTGAACATTGTTTGTGCATTTAAGTTAAAGGAGACTATGTTGAACAATAACGCAAGAACAGTCTTTCTCCTGTGGTGTTTTCTGGTGAGGCCGAAGACTTTTTGGAGCACCTGCATAGGTAGAAATTATCAGTAATTATTGATATTGACTGAAATGAAACATTTTTTTGTGACAGTTTTTTCAGTTACATCGTCCAGCCCTGTTAGTATTGCAACCTATGGATCTGGGACACACTGTCAGTCCGTCTACGAACAGCACAGGGTCTCCCGGCCGTTCCTCCAGGGATGGCTCTGTGACCTTTTCACATACAATGTGTGTAGTAACACAAGTTGTTCTGGCAGAACTCTGTGATGCCCTCTAGGCTGGACACTAGCATGTGGCATACACACACACACACACACATGTGCATGCTCACACACACACACACACACACACACACACACACACACACACACACACACACACGCACACGCACACACAGACTTTCTGAATCTGACACACCCTGTGACCTTAGAGGAGAACAGTGTTAATGCAGAGTTATGAAACAACAAGGGATCAATGGGAAATCCTCTTTTCATCCAGCACGGCTGTCTTAGTAACTACCAGCATGTGTCTGAAATCCAAATATCCTTATGTTTATTATTGTGAGCAGTGGATTTAACACTGTCTGTATCCAGCACCATACAGAACCACACCACAAGCACTAACCTCTCGGTGACCTCTATAATTAGCTTAGAAATTTTGTTGACCAACATGTGCGTTAAGCTTCTATCTTTTAAGAACTAGGCCACAGTGAATTGTCTTTTTTTAAGAATATTTTTCTGCCCCAAAAATGTCTTTGTTCTATTGCAAGAAATCAGTTTCACACATTTCTTCTATTTCATTTCGTACTGCACTCTGTTATCCTCATTTATGTTTATCTTATTTAATCGCATCATTTTTTAATTGTACTCTTAGATGTTCTTCCAAAGTACCTTGACCTTACATATAGCATCATCAATGCACTACAAAGCAAATGTCTGGTCTAACAGTGTCAGAGTGGTTAACAGTCATGTTTACAAGAAACAAATATATCTTTATAACTGAATGTCCATTTACTCGCTACTTTTTCTTAAAGATATGAATGGTCTTGAGTTGGCGTATACATAGGAAAGAAAACTGGATTATATTTTTATACATGTTAAATCCAGTCCCTTATCTGGATTTGTAAGTATGCTAATAAATCTGACTACAGCTTGGGAATACATTTCATTCTTTCAGCAGTATATCAGGTGGCTTGCTTCCTATCTATAGATAGGAAAAATATTTCTTTTGATATCATTAAAAATGTATTTTTTAGACACCTCTTCTACTGGATAAACAAGTTTAATAGAGGTGAGAGTTGAGTGAATCGGTTAACTCAGACATTTCTGTAATAAAATCAGGACAAAGAGCACCTTTTTAATATTTCACTTAAAACCAGACGACTGGAAATGATTAATTATACATTTAATTTGTTGTTGCCTTTTAAAATGCTAAAATAACCACTCAATCTTACAAAATACACAATGATGAAGCAACAAGAATACAATTGGAGAAGATGTTATAATTGAGTTATGAGTATGCTATTCTAAAGACATGTGTTTAGAGGTGAGATTTGAAATGCAGAAGCGTCCAGCTGACAGATGTGTAACGGTAATGAGTTATGAGCGGAGGAGTTGAAGAGAGTTGGGACTGACAGCAGAGCAGCAAAGGAAGATCTTAAAGCCTGGGAAGTGTTTTAGGGATGGATATGGTCTGAGAGGTATGAGGAAGCTAGGTTATGGAGGCTTTTGAAGTTGAGTAGTAGAATCTTCTAATTTATCTGTTGTTAAACAGTGAACTGGATGAGAAGGATTGAAATAAAGTAGGTAGACTGAATTATCTGGCACTGATGGAGAAGTTTATTGGAAGAGAATTGTGCTCTAGTAATCAATGTGAGGTGTGACCAAGATGTGAAAGAGAGCTTGAGTGCTTTGTAGAAAGGACAAACTCTGGAAATATTACAAGGGTGAAAATGGGCATTATCTGGGGGATAAGGGGAAGTATACAATCCAGTATGACACCAAAACTTTTGATTTGGAGGGAAATTTGAATTGGACGATCATCAATGAATATAGTGAATGGATCAATTTCAGAAGTGTGGTCTTTGGGCCTATGAGGAGAACCTCAGTTTTATATCCAGTAGAAGTTGTTTGACATCCAGATTGTGATGGCTTGTGAGGACAAAGGGGAGAAAGGAGGTGTTTGGTTTCGTGCAGATGTAAAGTTGAGTGTCATCAGCATATCAGTGAAAATGCATTCCATAAATGGCGAAAAATATTTCCAAGGACCAGGAGATGGAAGAGAACAAACTCTGGCTTCCAGATCAAAACCTTTTCTAAAAAGGCTAGAAGTCCATGAACAAATCAGCCTGGCCAATATCAGTTTAGGTTCTTGTGACATAGTAGGAGCAGCAGGTTTACAATCCCAGACGAGACTACAGAAAATTTTGTGGAAAAATTATTATGACACTTATGACCTTAACAAATGGGTTGCTGGTAAATTTAGTTCTATTGCAATAGGGAGAAAGACAGAATTTGTAAAGCATCCGTCTCAAAGAGAAACAAAGAGTGACAGCTTATTTATAATAAGAGTATGAGTATGGCAGTTTGAATGGTTTGACAAGTGTAACCTATAAAATGTATCTTGTCCATATCAGAGTCTCTACATTCCATACATTGGCAAAGGAGCTTTCTCAGACTCAAACCCAATTTCCCTTACGGACCTGAGATCTGTATTTTTTTTTTTTTTTTAAAGTTTTTTTTTTGGCTTTTTATGCCTTTATTAGATAGGACAGTGGACAGAGGGGGGGAGGACATGCGGTAAACGAACAAGGTCGGAATTGAACCCGGGACAA
>OMNN01051753.1:0-22412 GCA_900302755.1 Chromis chromis | reverse complement strand
GTTTTGCTTAAATTGCAATGAGTAGGGAAGGGTCGGGTGCTTCTAGAGGAAGCAACAAGGTGGAGTTACATCTATCGTCTTTTGAGCAAAATCAAACAATAAACGTTACGAAGCGATCTCACATATTCAGGAATGCAACTGGGCCTCTGAACATCAAAGTAATAACACTTAAATGAATCGTAAAATCCATCGGTCATACTAGATACTATTTTGATGATGATGATGATGATGATGATGATGATGATGATGATGATGATGATGATGATGATGATGATGATGATGATGCATTGGTTTTATATAGCGCTTTTCTAGACACTCAAAGACGCTTTACATTGCATTATTCATTCCCTCCATACTCGATGGTGCTAAGCTACGTATGTAGCCACAGCTGTCCTGGGGTAGACTGATGGAAGCCAGGCTGTCAATCTGCTCCATCAGCCCTTCCGACACTGAACCGAACACTGACAAGGCATTGATTTGAATTAGAAAATGGAAACATATTTTAGCTACACTTATTGGGTTAAGGACAAGCCTGCATTATTAAATATTTTGACCCTTTGGATTTTGAGAGAAGTGACAAAATACCCAGCGTTATGGATGTTACGGAAATGGACAAGCTTTTTGGACTCACTGCAAACATGACAAAAACTCTGTGAGTTGTTCTTGAGAGACTAAAATGTTTCATATTATTTTATAGAGAAGGGTTTGATGTACTCAAAAAGCACAATCAGAAAAACTTTGTTTATCCCGGTAAGGAAAGAATCACAAAAAAGTGCCGTTATGGATGTTACATTTTATGCATTATGGATGTTACACATCTGATATGGACAAAAAAACATAGTCATAAAATAGGGCTTTACCTATGTGTTTGACTTCATTGGTTCATTTAAAGGGTCAACACAGTCTGGTATTGTGGTCTTTGTCATTTTGTGTTAGAACTGGAAGTTAACCAAAAGTGACGTTGTCCTCCACTTTTCAATGAATCTAATCTGGCATTTTGGCCATTGGCATTGAAAATGCGTTTTTGCATTATTGTGTCTCCTCATTGTAGTGAGAAAAATGTATTTGCATGAATATTATGATCAAATGTAAATTTCATTAAAACATTCCCAAATTACCAAATGAAAAACAGGAGGTATTTGTATTTGATTTGTCATATTGCTTTACATTTAGTGAGACCGTATTCATGCCCGTTTGAGAGAAACGAAAACTTTAACTTTGTCCTATCCAAAAAACACAGATTGAGTTTTCAGCTCGTGGAAGCAACATCGTAGCAGTTACTAGAAGAAGTTAACTTATCATTGTTCAAAACGACAAAAGAGAAAACTTGTTTAAGTTATTCTCTGTAAGTCAACTTACAAAAGCGTGTGTGAACGATGAATCACATTTATATTATTTACCGTTTACAGTTTTTTCTCAACGTGTCAAAAAGGCAAAAGATGTTGAATTTTCTCCACTTATACCCGAGCTGTAGCTTTGAAGGGTGAGAATTGTAAGCTTTGAGCCGGTGCTTGCCGGAGAGCGCTGGCTTACTTTGATGCAGAACAGAAGAAAAAAGAAAAGGGAAAGAGAGGAAGATTAGAGGGAAGAGGCGAGAGAGAAAGATGTGGTTTAAAGATAGAGGAGAGAATAAGTGTGGGAAGGAGGAAGGGAGAGACGGTGAGGAATCCACAGAAACAATAAGAACATTTTTGGGAAAGATGGACAAAAAGCAGGTGACAGAAACAAGTAGGATCTAAAAGCTGAACGTTTTTGGGAGAGTTTGCCACTCCACACCAGTGTGTGTTAATAAACAGGAGTGTGTGTGATAACACTCTGCAGGGTCTAACAAGCTGCAGTGTCACATCACCTCTGGTATCATCAGCCTCAGTGAAAACACACTCATACAACAAGCTCACCTGAGTCTTGACAGCTACAGCTCTCTCTAAAGGTGCCGTGTGATAAGATATCGATCAGGATTCTAAATAAATGTCCTCCTCAGCGAGTCCAAACACGCTCTCATTAAACGTATTTAGTATTAACATGCCTCTGCAGTCACTGACACTAACTGTATTTCAGGATTTCAGTGCACTTCCATTTCAAATCCCTTGTACTAAATATAGAAAGTAGCCCGCAGGGTTGAGAACCACCAATATTTAGTACATGAGGTATTATGTGGTAGAATCGCTGTATAACTCCATCATTGTCATTGTTTAGCTGTCTCAGCAACAGTTTGGAGACCCAGCTCTCTGCAGAGTGACAGTTTGATGGCACTGTGGCTGGCAACTGTGCAACAACAGCCTCCACACAAATAATGGCAGCTCACCTGAAGCACAGCGCGCACGCACACACTCAGTGTTTTCCACCTGAGAGGAATTAAGCTAAGCGAGGCTTCAAGTGCCTACTCTGTTGCTGTAAACCACAGCAGGGGGCCCCGAGTGCAGCGTAGTGTAAATGCTGAGAATCAGGCCAAGATAAGCAAAGAGATGAGGGCGAGCGAACGAGTGCCAGTGAAGGTGCCACTCACTGGGTGTCACTCTCGCCGTAGATAAAGACCACTGAGCCGGATGTGTCAGTCTCTGCTACTGGAGAGACTCGCCAGCTGTCACCAACAGATATTACTCCTCGCTCTCCATCGCAAACACACACACACACCAACGGGCCGGAGGCAAACAAACACAAGGCCGAGCAGGCACGCATGTAGCGCACATGTTCCCGGCTGCGGACACACATTCAGACATGAGTTAAAATCTTGCAAGATTCTAAAAGTTTTCCAACATTAGAATCAGTGCTTCCATCGGCTACTTTTATGCAAATATACCCAAGATGTGACAGAGCTACATAATCACTCAGGTTGGTCATTAATTGTAGGGTTGCTGATTTGATCCTAAATTCTTCGTGTCCATGTGTCGAAGTGTCCCTGAGCAACACATTCAAACGGAAATTGGTCTTGAAAAAACTGGCACTGTGGACAAAAGTGCTTGTCAATTGAATGTGAGTACACGAGTCACTGGAATTTTATTTCTGCTTCAAGGTTGTTTTTTTTTAGTGAATAAAGCAGGCTCTTGTAGTACACATTTACCCTGTGGGTTCTCAGCATTGATAGCGATACACAGATGGGTGACATGAAGCAAGGACACGAGTCAAAACAGGAAGGTTGTGGTTATGTACACGTTCGATATCTATGCTTTTATATACTTTGTTTTTTTGAAGCCTTGTAGTGAAGTGCTTCTTTCAAGTCTGCGTGATTCATTGTGAAACTTAAAAATAGTTGTAGTTTAACTGAACGCTTGCTGGTCAAATTGCCTCCTAGCGAGCTTCCTCCTAAGCCAAAGCTGACTACAGATTAGCCTGTTAGCATTATCAGCATTGCAGCTACAGTACTTGCCAAGTAGGTGTAGATAATAAACAAAACACAGAGTGGAAACCAGCCAATATACAACATGCATGATGTGTAGCATGTTTTTGGCCAGTTCTTTCCAGTAACATACAGGTGGGTGATAAACCTGAACCCTTGATCCCTACAGTGAGGGGATCTGGCGGCTCTGTTATACTGTGGTTGGCACGGTTTGGGTCACTGCAAATCAATACAAACTTGTTCTGAGTGATCACCTTTATCCTATGATTAAACATTTTATCCTGATGCAAGTGGTCTCTTCCAGGATGACTATCCTAGAATATCCCCATCCACAGGGCACAAGGGTTCACTGAATGATTTGATGAGTATGAAAATGAAGTGAATCATCTGTTAGGGCTTACACAGTCCCCACAGACAACACTCTCCACCACCGTCATCAAAACAGCAAATGAGAGAATATCTTTAAGAAAAATGGTGTCAGAGACTTGGAGAATCAGGGAGTAGTAAAGCTGTTCCGATCGTATGTGGTGAAAAAACACCTTACTTAGAGACTTTATGCTGGTGTTTCCTTTAATGTTTAACTATCTTTACGTATGTCCCTAAAAGTCTTGAAACAACCGAGAACTACAACTTTTGGTGAGCGGGCAAGCTTCCCCGCTCTGTGCAGCGTTGCAGATTTCCATTATTTTCATTGTCTTTTTCACCTGTTTCAAACTACGAGAAAACAGAGAAGGTAAAAACTGCCTTTTCTGGTGCAATTTCTATCTTAAGGGCAGCAGCCACAAGGCAGCAAAGTGAAAACAAAATGTTCTGTGGAGCTTTAAATTCACAATTTATTTTCATCTTGTTTACTGGTTTTCACTGCAAGTTGATGCTGTGGGAAATAAAAGGTGAAGGAAAAATGTGGTTTTCATCATTTTTGCCTGACAGAACATCACCATCAGAGTGACTTCTGAGTTTAGTCTGATTCAGGTAACATTCCTGTGTGAGAATACTGCATTCCGTTGCAGGGTTTTATACAATAATAACAGAAGAAAATGTTGACGTAATCCAAAGTATTTAAAATATGATACAGTGCAATACATTTTCAATGCAATCCATTCCAACACTGAGTGGAGGCGTATACAAACTCGTCTACACAGGCTGCTGACAGAAGCTTCTATGTAGGATTAGTTGCTGCATGGTCACCTACAGAACCAACGCTACAGTTACACATACAAAAACTGAAGAAAACCAGCTAAAACGACACTTTGCAGTCACACACGAAGTGCAGAAGAACAACTGTTAAATGGCCTATGGATAGCTGAGTAGCTTAAAATAAAAATGATCAGCTTTTGTCAAATAAACATGGTTGAAACACCCCCGTGACTGAATGCAAGAAGCAGAAACAGGTACTGCAGTGTCTTGGTGTTCCATCATCCATCCTCATTTTTTTTTTTTAATATAAAAATGCCAACTTTTCTTTCGGTATTGTTTTACTGTTTTTTTTATTTCTTGTCTTTTCACTGAGGAATTTATGCTGAAACTGACAAAGCACATAATAACAGGATGATGGAAATGCACCTATACCCACATGGACACATTGTGGAGCAGCACATTGTGGGATTTTGTTGATATAAGAACAAAACTTCAATCCTGCACAGAAATGTTTCTCCCCTCGGCTTCCTGCATCGCTCCTCTCCCTCCTTCCTTATCTCAGTCCCAACAAATGGAGGCTCACTGATGAATGTAAATGACTGCACTCCCCTGCTCCATGCAATTAGAACAAACTCAACCTTTCTGCCTGGTTGGGATTAAATACCCACAAGTCAGCTAGCTCTCTCTGCATTTAAGAGCCCTTCCTCAGCCTGACGCAAAACCATGAAAACCACCACATTATGTGACATTTTTTTTCCAGCACTGCCTCTTATCTTTCATATCTTTTATCTCTCGCTGCCTTTTTTTCCCCCCGTCTGTATTCCCTAAACATAACAAACACTATCATGATGAAGGTCAGTCTCATGAACGATGGCACCAGAAGTCCCTCTAATGTCTACAGCTCCAGAAATTTAACATAGTGAGAGTTTGTTTTAAGTCTGAGCTGCTAAATGACACTGACTGTATAAAATCATGGGCAGGTCATCTGGAGCAGAGAAAAGCATTGCCTTGAAGATGGAGTTTTGGAAGCTGAATAGTGTACTGTAGGAGGAAGGATTATAGCAGAAAGCAGTGTTACTAGTGTGTAACATGTACTATGTATTAGCTTTGGCTTTCAGTACTGTAATACAACAGGAATAAGACAATTTAATGTACCTCTGTTTCAATATGGTGCACCCAGGCCTCGCTGAATAAAATCCTGTGATTACGTGCCATAACTGAGGCATCTGTCAGCATTAATGTGTTCAGTCCCACTGGCAACCACTTGATGTTCTGATTTTAACCCAAGCAGACAGCTGCTGTGATTGGCACATAAACAGAGTAACACGGAACACAACAGAACAGCCCATCACTCAGTCTGATCAATGCTTGTTTTTTTAAAGGTCACGGGAACAAATTCTTTGCCAGTCAGTGATCACAAGTCCTTCAATTAACAAAATATGTTGTTTGTCATTGCCATCCAAAGCAACACGTTTGACCATTTCCTAATCTGACGCCCCGGTCCGCGAAGCTCTTTGTGAGCGTGTTGTAAAAGGAATGACTCATAAGCCCATGTTGTGATTAGCTAGAAGAAAAATCATGAGCGGAATAAGCAGTTAACACCATGGTTAAGTCTATCTGCCTTAAAACTTAATTGTGCCAAAGACCGTAAAAAAAGACAGAAAAACATGGATTCAGACCTCTGGGATTTTATAAGGAAACAAACGTAGGGGCTTTCTGTGTTGTTATTTTTCTTCAGAATCAGTTTCCAGTTTGAACAAATATAGCTGAATTACTCCACTTACTCGTTGTGCAGCGTAGAGTAGTTTTACAGTGTTGGAATAGTCGCAGGTGTGTAATGTAGATGACCAGAGACAAATTTTAAGGGGTTTAATCAATGCCAAGAAGAGGAATTTAAAGCTGCATTAAACTGAATTAATATTTTATCTTAAAAAATGCCAAATGACTACACATAACAAGAAAGCAGTTATTTATAGTGACATTTTACAGCTGACACCTTGCCTGTTATCACAAACCATGATAAATCCACTGTATACTGCCTATCTAACACACAACAACACACACAGTTAGCAGCTAGCTGGTGGACATATTGATATATTTGGCAGCTGAAGAACCAGCTATTTTCTCAGGTGTTAGTGTAGACCAAAACAGCACCAAAAAGAGACTGAATATTGGACTTAAATCCACCAGGTTGACAGAAAATGACTCAGAAAGAAGTGCCGATATGGCACTACTGGATTTGTACATAAGCAAATGCAACATTTTTGACATATCAGATTTATAAGGTGATGAAATGTATTAAAGCAGGTTTAAGGTTCTTTTATGTTCAGCACAAACACAAATTACTTGGTTAAAGTTGGAGATATACTGCAATTAAGGTTAAACATATTATTTTGTTTAGGTTAGGGAACAATAATGGACATGATTTAAGTTAGTATAAAACAGGATGCAGAACGATCTCTTGGGTCAAAGGCCAGTTTACATCCCGACCCAACCATCCACCCCGACCTCCTCCCTTTATTTTGGCTCTGTAACAACATCATGCTATTTCTGGTGTGTTTCTGACAAGAGACATAATTCACACAGTCATTAGAGGTCTTTGTCAGTTAAAGGTAAATGAAAGTCAGGGCAGCTATTTGCACAACAACTAATGTAGTCATTTTTTTGTGAGCAAAGTGTCATTAATGAATTTGTTATAACATAATTTGCCTCAAGCAAATCAACTGGTGAGGAATCTGAAAAACACTCCCTGGCTGCTGTCATACGGTGTCATGAAAGGCTTAACTGGCTTCGTTTAAAACATATTCCATCTTTACCTTACTTAATAAGATTAGCTGGGCAATTAGGCCTCATATGTTGGAACGTGAAGAAGCTAGATAGTTGCTGCTGGCAGGGAGAAGCCAACTGAGCTTCCCAAAGTCTTCTGACAACTTGTTGTAACCGAGTGCAATGCAGAGAAGTCTCCTGTGATCTCCAAAATTACTCATCCTGTCCACGCACAGCACAGCGGCTGATAAAAAGAACTCATTATATGGAGCGAAAGACAAGCAGGGAGAGAAGAGAAAGTGAGAGGAAAAGGGGAAAGGAGAGGAGTTTCAGCCCATTTGAAGGGCACAATTAAAATTTAGAAATTTATCAGGGAATAGAATGAGTGTAGAAGAAAAAGCCCCTGAATTCATGGGAAGGTGAGGCTGGGGCCACATTAATAAACAGTTTAGCATTTGAGAGACCAAGAAAAGAACAAAAATGAGGAGAATGGAGATGGGAAGCGGATTGAAGAAGGATGTGAAGGGAGAGAGATAATATATTAACCTTCCTGATTCCTTGATTTCCGTGTGTGTTTGTGTGTGTGAGAGATTGAGGGGGAGAAAGGGGGAGGAGGGGAGAGTAGAAAAGTATGACAAGCAAATCTGTCTCATCCTGGGAGCACTCTGAAAACAATCTTGGTAGCCCGCTCTCAGGATGCAGCACTAACATGAAATATTTAGCTCAGCAAATCTGAAACTTTAACCTACTGCGCAGTGTTCTCTGTTGCTACTGTAGCAGCAGAAGCAGAACCGTATGGGCCATAATGAGCAAAGGTAAAATCACTCACGCATGTCTACTCAGCTGGGATTTTTAACACCTGATGAGAAGAAATGAGATGTGTAATTACAACCGTGCCTCCTTGAAATTAATTATATAGTACTAATAATATCTCCAAAATATGCTTCAGATGAGTTAAAGTCACTGCTACATGGATTATGCTCATTAGGAGTCATTTGTCAGGACTGATGGATGGTATGCACGTGGTTAAATTTAATAAACAAAAACACTATGATTATAAGGTTAAAGAAAGATGGTTGTGGCTTTGATTCAATGTTGATCAACTAAACACATCCGCTATGGAGTGAGTTATTTCAGTCAGATGGTAATATCGGTGGTAGTATCAGTGTTAATCAGTCCACCACTTTGGTCCAGACTGAACCCTCTCTACAACCACTTGATGCTACAATACTTGGTGCAGTGAATGATAACTTAGATGCACTGCTCACTTTTCATCTAATTCCATCATGGGGTATACATTTGTGTTTCTGTGGGAAATGTCTCAAAAAGTGGATTGTGATCGTCAGGATGGTTTTCACAGACTTTCATGAGTCTCTAATCACGTAGAATACTGACTTTGATGATCCTCTGAGCATCACCAGCAGGTGATTTATGGTGGTTTGTAATTAAATGACCTGCAAAACTAACTAAGTATTTCCATCAGCCTCAGCTCCACAGTGTTTTAGTGCTAATTAGCAAATGCTAACATGCTAACCTGAAATGCAAACTTACATACAAATGTCAGCATAACATTATAAGTATGCTAGCAGGGTTGTACTACAAAGCCAGATTAGTTGATTAGCAAGGTATGTGTTGAGCCTGAAGTCAGAGGTGGCTCTCTTTTAAAGTGCTAAATCACAATGCTGCACAGCTAACCTGCTCCGGATGAGGTTCTGTTTGGTGTTTGGGATTTAAATCAGCTGTAAAAAGTGTCACCTTTTCACCAGTTCTTTTTCTGCCACTGTTCTCTCTGAGGGACATCACAAATTCTCAGCTGAGAGGATACATTAAATCTGCAAACCTGTTGAGCCGTACGTTACTAATGCCATTGAATAAAGCCATGCAGTGACACCAGGCAAACTGTATGCGCTGTGTTCATATCTACATGCATTCATTTGGTGATGCAGAAATATGGATTTATTCTTGGTCCTGATTTGCTGCAGTTTTACACTACTGGTATCACAGCTAATGGAAGACACATTAGAAAATCTATTAATCTATTGGTATTTATCCCAGAAAATATTCAAACAGTAATATAAATTTCACTTTGATTTGACCAAAAGTGATTTCAACGTAACCTTCATTATGGAAAAGTGTCAGATCTAAACACACTTTTTGAGTAGCATGTTCTAATGTGCAACTGTCATGTGAAATGAGCATTGACAGTAAATTGAATGGTCAACCAAATATAAACTTACACCATTTCTACCAGCAGTCCTCTCTTGCATCATGTTTAGTAATAGAGATTTTTACTGTAATCATTTTTAATATTCTCTATAGGTCTATAATAATCTGTTCCTCTTGACTAAAGTTGGTGAGACACCATCGCTCTATTTTGTGCGGAAGAGAGTCAAATGACGGATCAAACCTCCCCTTTAATGGGAGTGAGCACAGAGCCTGATAAACAAAACCTGCTTTAACAAGCAAAGAAACACAAAGAAAGCCAGGCTATGTCAAACTTGTGTCATATTATAGCATTTAGCGCAAACACCACTGTGCAGAAGACCAGTTGAAACATTTTACCATAAATGACAATCTTTTTGAAATCCTAACCACTGAGTGGATATTTCTGGTGATATTGCAGGGAAACCATCCAAAATCAGTTGTCTGTGAACATTCTGTGACTTGGCAGATAGATTCATTAAAAGTTTTATGCCATGTGAAGCAAAACATGCGCATCAGACCGTGTTACATCTCCCTCAAACCATATTTTCTGTTGCAAATTAGTAGCACATGAATGTAAGAGGCAGGTTTGGAAATGGAGCTTCAGAAGTGGGCTAAATAAAATAAATCACTAAACACACTCTAAAAAAAAAAAACTACCTGGATGTTGCCACAGATTTTAGAAATTATTTTCCATTCACTGACTAAAGAGCAGCTTCAGGCGTTATTGTTTCATGACATCTCAGATTAGACTGAGCTCTCTTGATTTTGGCTTTGAGAGTCAGACATCAATGTCATCACGCAGCTGCTGAAGACCACAGGAATGACAAACAAGATTATTTTAGGACAGATTTATTACCTATCACAGCCTCCATCTGTCGGATGGTTAAAGGGTTAAATGTACAACTAAGCCAGGAAAATAGGAACATCAATCAAACGCAGGCTGCCATAGTATCTCACGAAGACAGAGCGAGTGAGAGCCAAAGAAAGTGTGTTTAAAGCTCTAATAGAATGGGATTAGTTTTACAGAGAGGATGGGTACAGTAATAATTACTGGAGCATGTATGTTGATTTAGTCCTATACAAATCTAGTCAGTCATTTTCTTCCTCAAATTAAAATAATCTAAAAAGTGGTCGTGTCATAAATGAAATTAAAATAACTGTTCTGTGGATTGGGAAGGAAGCAAGAGCTCAAACTGACAAAACATCCGAAGTCTCGTTCAGACTTTTCTTTCCTCTTGTAAACAAGACATATTACTGCTGTTCTAGTGCATCAGCATCAATTGTGGAAGTTACATTTGACATATGGAGCATTTTTGTTGCAGTGACATCGCACAAATGGAGCAGACACTCCCGTCTGTGTAATATCTGAGACTGATTACAAGCATCTCTTGCGCAAATTGGCTTTTCCACATTACAGATGTCCTGCGCTAACGATTTCGTTCTGAACATTTTCCTGAAAACTAATCCTGTCTGACTTAAAAATGAGAGTCACAGAGGCCAGAAAACTAAAGAATAATATTGATAATGGCCTCATGAGATGCAATATGTATATGTGTGTGTGTGTGTGTGTGTGTGTGTGTGTGAAGGTTATTATTGTAGCTGGTTCCCTAATTCTCTTGTCTTTTGGGATTGAAACTAATTGCAAAAGGGGCCATTACAGAGGTAGTCCATTATTCCCTCATGTACAACCAGAGAGCATAATGGGATACACGGAGCATGCAGGATGAAAGGAGGGGACCCATAAAACCACAAATTGTTAATGAGAACAATAGGATGAAAAAATAGAGTGCACCCTTGGCTCAAACAATCATGAGCAGCAACAGATTGGCATGGACCTGCGTATCACTGTACCGCTACCAGTTGGGCCAACTAATGTGAGACTAAAGTGGCCGAACAGGTCTGTGAGATAATTTACTTCCCCGATCGTGTCAGCATTACAAGTCCACACATACTTCTCTGAAAAGGACGCCTATTTTAAGATAGTGAGGGTGTTTAATTGTAGTAATCAATCAAGGAGCGGTGAATCAGTTTTCAGTGACAGAGTGAGCTATGTCTGCATAGAAAAGGAGTTTTTTTGCCCCAAGAGGGATACAATGGCAGTTTGTTCTTCTTACACAGTGTTTTACTTTCCTTTCAAGTGGAGAAATCACACCACAAGAGAGCCACAGCACAGCATCCATGAGTTTTATTATTGACCGCTTGATAGACAGTTTTTCACCCAAGAGAGGTTTATATTAAACAAGCGAGCAGCTGTGAGCAGCAAGTTCTCTGCATGCTTAAAAAATTGGTAGGCAGTGTTGAATGGAGCGACAAAATCCCTGGCAAATAAAATGAAATAAAAAAAAGTCACCTAAAGCAGAGCGGACCATTTATGACAAAATGGTATCGGGACACTGTGTGCCTCTAGGTACCTTGTTTGCAGTGAAAACAACTGCTGTAATCTCCCCAAACACAGCCAAAGAGGCAATTATCATTGAACACCAGCGTGTTCTACGTGTCCACACGCATGCACAGACACACACAGCTTAAGTCCCAACAATAGATCTGAAAGACCTCATTAGTCTCCAGAGCCGGAGTTGAGTGTGGGCCGGGGCCAACTCTGTCGTCCCATTATGCCAATACCAACACATGGCACACAGTGAATTAATGGATAAATGGAAGCATGCAAATTGTGTGGTGCATAATGGGCCTACCTGCATCTGTCACAGTTTCACCCCACAATGAGGATAATAAAGCCACGGATCCTGCAACGTATCAGGCCAGTTTACTTGGCCGCATCACACTGACTGAGACTGGAAAGCATGTGGAATAATGTGGTTTAACCCGCCAAACTACAAGCATTTTCTGGGTCACATTTTTCCTCACTGTGGGGTAATTTTCACTGCAATATAAAGTCTTACACCTCTATGGAAACAGCACAGCCATGTTTACAAGGAAAGAGAACTTCAAAATACATGCAGTCTAAACAAAGTTCTTTAATTATGCATTTTTTGAAAATCAAAAATACCTGGAATCAACTTGTACAATATTTTTCCATATCCGTAACAGGTGTTTCCAATATTGGAAAAAATAATGGTGGTTCTACATAGATTTTACATTTTTAATTAGTTTCCACACTTATCTCCTCTCTGTTCTGTGTAAACACACAGCCTGCAGTTCAACCGAATAGTCCTTCTGGACCCTCCACTTCTCTTGCCCGTGGGGAGAGGCGGCGGGCTGGTGTGGGCTTGCCCAGAGCTGTGGTCGCAAGGTCTCTGGTGTCTGTCGTGGCGGCAACCCCCGAACCCGATGGTGGACACCGAATGTAAGGGAGGCCGTCAAGCTGAAGAAGGTGCCCTATCGAGCGTTGTTAGCTCATGGGACTCCTGAGGCAGCTGACGAGTACAGGCAGGCCAAGCGTGCCGCAGCGCAGGCCGTTGTGGAGGCAAAAACTCGGGTCTTGGAGGAGTTCGGGGAGGCTATGGAGGAGGACTATCGGTCAGCCTCGAAGAGATTCTGGCAAACTGTCCGGCACCTCAGGAGGAGGAAGCAGTTCTCCACCAACACTGTTTACAGTGGACGTGGGGGGCTGTTGACCTCAACTGGGGATGTCATCGAGCGGTGGAAGGAATACTTTGAGGAACTCCTCAATCCCACCGTCACGTCTTCCGCTGAGGAAGCAGAGGCTGAGTTCTCATCAATAATGGCTTAATCTGAGTCCACCACTGGCAGCTCATTTTAGTGGGCTTTGTTGTTCCCTTACGCTTTCTGTGTGTTACTGTTTTCAAAATTCACCTCACAATGGGAAACAACAACCTCCGAGCAGCAATCCACCGCACTGAAAATGTCAAGTTTTGCAGAGAATTTAGATCATGCAGTCTGGCAGCCCTGCTAGTGTCTTATAGTGGATTTTACATTTTAATGACAACACTTGTCTCCCTGCGTGCAAATGTTCCACCAAAACAATTCCATCTGTCAGTATTTCAAGGGGAACATGATGCTGCACCTTTGCTTAGCTTCGCCCAAAACGATTGTGATTGGTTTAAAGACATACATAAAAGTAAGAGTGGTTTTTCCCTCTATAGCAGAATGATAGTGAGGTGAAGAAGTGCATAATGGTCCAGCTAAGTGAGACTATGAATGGCTTATCAGTTGTGCCAAGTACAGCAGCAATGTTTTTTTTTTTTTTTTTTTCACAGAATCCTGTATGGCAAATGGCTTATTTTTTGTAGACAAGTAGAATAATATGATTTTGATGAAATACCACAGTTTAATTTTCCCAACAGAACCACATGATTAGTTCAAAGCCCATCAGAAAGATGAAAAGCAGACAATTCCTTCTGCCTCTACAGCTTGTGGCTCTGTTAAATGGTGTAACTTAGGCATTTTTTAAAGATAACATTCTTTTTAAACCAACTGGTGAGTTTTGGGGGGCTTCAAAGATCTAATATCCTAAAAATAACAGGCATGTTCAAAGTTGTTTTAAATGATGAAATCTATTTACTCGCTGGACAGATATGGAGAAATCAAAAGTCCTAATGGAAAGTTTTCCAGAAGTAAAAGGCTTCCGGAGCAACAACAGATTGGACATGACTGTGGATTCATAAGGAATGAAATCTCACTGGTTTGCATTTCCCACACAAACATGCACACAGTTAAGTTCATATAACTTCCAATAATGACTCTATTGATCCTAAGCAGCCTCCTCCTTTTTCCTTCTGTTCAATCTCTGATTAGGTCTTTTAACTTCGGGTCATTATTCGGAGCTATTCTAAACAGTCCTGTGACCTGACATGGCCACATCCGCTGCAAATACCAGATTAAAAAATATTGTTTTTAATAAGTTTGCAACGAGCTCAACTAGCTAACTGTGTGACGTTTGTATGGTGAAAATCAACTCATCAGTACAATGATGCTGATTATTTTTAATACGTTTTAACATTATTTGCAGTTGCTACAAAGAATCACTAAACCTGTTTTGTTGGTCTGAAACTGATTTATGTTCATAACGTATCATCAGTGTAAAGAATGTAGTAAAACAGAATTTTAAATAATGATCTTTCACTACAATATTACCATGTTGTCCAAAAACTGCTCTGTGTGGGATCATGAAACCTCCAGCTCTGTTAGTGCTTCATCCAGTACATTATAACACAAACAGGTTAGATATGTGCCACCACAAGCAGCAAATGTCAATCTACACATGCAACACAACTCCGCTTCTGGTGTAGACAAGAATTTTAAAGACAAAATGACTTCCTTGTTCCTTGTTGTTCCACCTCATCTACACAGCTCTACCTGAAATTTCTGCATTACCATTTTCCACACCATTTTCCCCACCCCCTTGTTTTCTAATGCCACAACAGCAACAACATGTAAAATTCTACTCCAGTATCATTAAAACAAGCTCACTACAGGTAAAAATGGATCTTCTGATAGCAGCATGTGAATCTGGTAAAAATGCAAGACAACCAGCCAAAGCCTTTTTTACATTCCAGAAATCTAACCACCTGTCGAATTGGCAGAGATTTGTTCCAGTTCTAAAATTAGTTGATGGGCGATTCATTCGGCAGTACAGGTCTTGCTTTGTCACCAGCCTTGCAGACCTACGGGAGCACCGGCGATCCCATTTGCGTATCTATTGTTCAATGCGGTAGAATTGCAACCAAATAAGATAGAGCGATAATTCTTTTTGCATATAAAACCCAAGGAGTTACACTTTCATATGAAGCATCCAACGTGTCCCAGAGCGCTGTTTCCTTCCACTAATGTGTTTGTAGAAATCCAGTATAAAGCGCACACAACATAAACATTATCAGGACCGCGGGTGTTCACATCGCTAAGTTCCGACATCGGAATAACTTCATCACATTATGAGCATGAACTATCACGTGGTTCCAGACCCTCACCACACACTCATATATATGGAACCGTTAAAACCCGTTCCTCTGTGTGTTATCATGGACAGTATTTTGTCACAAGCCCTATCACAGCTCCACAGGTGCTATTGAAGTGTAATGTTCGACTTTGAATTTTGATTGCACCATTGATGTATACAGTGTATATATATCTATAGTTTACTTTCTGCAAATTGGTTCTTTCTGTAATATAGTTATGTCTGATTGTATGTATTTTCTTTTCTTTTTTTTTAATGGCACTACAGCATGTAAAAATGTAAAGATTTGCTCTGGCCACTTGTTCTATTGTAGGTCTTAAAGGGTTAAAGTACAAAACTTCAGGTCAGAGCAATGCTACTTGATCTGTGTAAAATAAGGGATTCACCAAGTTCAAGAAAATGCAATCAGATCTTAACAGAATTTTTGAAAAGACTGCACCAAATGAATGGTCATAGAAATAGAAAGACACTAATTCAAGCGGTTTGGAATAAAGACTCGAAACAACCATTTACATCCTGGCTTACTGATTGCAGCAACACACTGCACATGGAGGAATATAGATGTAATATGTGGATTTTTCTTTTTTTATATGAAATCCATTTTTCCTGGAAACACTTCATTAAAGTTTAACACTGTTTATTAATGCCTGTTTCTGGAAAAGCAAACTTAATGTATGCCACAATACACTAAATGTGTATATGTGTTTTTAAATATATATATATTATATTTATAATCTCCACTGTCTACATGGTCAGTTTTTATATTACAGTCTGAATATGGTACGTTCCTACAATGTGAATACTGTGAAAGGTGTTAACCACAGACAGAGTAACTATTTTCTCCTTTTTCTTTTATTGCTCTTCCTTTTGTTTCTGCTTTATATAAAAGGTACAACTAAATAATTTTATCACTAATTTGTTTTCACAAAAAAATCAATTGTCTGTTTTGTATTAGTGAAAAATTGCAAATGAGATTTTCTCAGAGCCTAGATCTTAAAATTGTTTAATATCTGAACTTTTGGATTTTACCACACAGATGTCGAGTAGCACATGATGCTTGATACTTGATGCTCCATAAAGTTTCAAAGTCATGGAAACCTTTTGTTTTTTTAAGTGGTTAATCGATTATCAAGAGTTTTTCCTCCAATTAATTTGTGACACTGAACTCACTGTAGAGAGATTTCGTTCTGTTTTGAATTTTTTTTACCGGCTTGTGTGACTGAAAAAAGCCATAAATAAAATATCAAAACACATAGAAACAGCCACAATAGCTCTAAAAAAAAAAATCACTACTTCACAACACTGAAAAGCAATTCACCTTTCAACACTTCCCTCTCACTCTCACCACCCTATTTTTGATCCTCTTTCCCAGTGTTTCTACCCCTGTTTTTGAGCTTTAATCTATTCATTCATCTATTCAGAGGCTCACCCCCACCACCATCCCTCCACGACCATGACCTTTTCTCTTCCAGCGTTGCTTTTGTCAGACTCAGAAATAATCATTTCTCTCTCTCCCCCTCTGCAGCTGCTTTTATACACTATGTAGAGAGAAATATATAAGCAAGTGGTTGCCATGCCAACAGTACATCCACCGCATTCGCCCCTTCGTTTCTGTTTGTGAGCGACCGATGGCGAACATGTGTAGCAGCAGCAGAAGAAAAAGGGTTAAGGAGGACAAGCCAAGTGAATAGTAATCGCTGAGAACGATGAAAAATACTGAGATTTCCTGAAAAACCAAGGAAATAATCAAATGTTGTTTAATGCGGCTGCAGAACGCACACCTTCCTCTCATGTGTTATCTTCCATCAGCAGCGCCTCTACATGCCTCTTACACTCTTATCTACACTTTCGCTTCTGTCACTCTCATTCTGTGCCCTCAGTCTCTCTGTCAGCTGTAAAAATGTGGTAATTATATGTTAAGCAAACTCCTCTTCCTCCTTCACTCCCACACACGTTGTGTTATTTCATAACCTTCACTCCCCCCTCACTTGTTTATTCTGTTTTCTCTGCTTCTTCATCTCAACAGCATCTTCAACAGTATCATCACTTAATTGTCCTTTTCCCCGCATTGCTTTCTTTGCCCACTACTGGATGTTTATATGCAACAATCTTTTACAGAGGAGAGGAAGGAAGAAAAAAAAAAAGGGCCCTGCAGGCTTTATGAGTGTTTCTGAACCTGACGCACAGGAGGAATCGTCTTATTGCCAGGACACCAAAGCAGCTCTCTTCAATTTGGAGCTTTTATTTGATTCTTTGTTTATTCCAGTTCAGAAATATCCTCAGTTCAAAGGTTCAGTGGAGCAACAAGTGAAGGCAGCAGATCTGATTTCCAGCTATAACAGTCTGTCTTCAGGCTCCAACGTTAATTTTTATCCAAACGCCATCGCTGCAGTTTATCAGACATAACCCACTTTTCTCATTAAGCTGTTAAGTAGGTTGATAATGACTTTGGTAGGTAATATCTGAGGATGCGTGTCTTTACAGTACAGATGACTGGCATTTATGGGACAGCTTTAACTACAATGAATTAAATCACGTTGTCTAGTAAAGTCTCATGATGGAAGTGGATCTGACAAGTTGCTATCCTGTTTTTCCTTGTTTATACCATTACTTATACCATTTTGTTTTGCTTTACAAATTGAAGTCCTTATGGTGTATTGCTTTTTGTAAAGTAAAATAATTCAGAGATGAATAATAAAAAAAACAGAGTTGATTAGAAACTGACATTAAACCTTTAAACAAACAGTGATTAAGGTGCATGATAAAATATGAACATACTGTGCACTAGCTAATTTTTGCACAGCAACATTTCCACATTTTTTCATCTGATATGTTTTTACTCTATATTCAGATTAATGCTGCACAAATTAATCAAATATTTATCATGATTACGCGGCGATATTGACGTTTTAAATATATGTTTGTCCATGGGTAAATCTGACATTACAATATCTTATTTTACTCTTTTAAAGTATGTTTTGCTGTAATTCAATTTAAATAGCGACCAGCCTTCACCATAATACAGGACTTTGATGAAAAACTGCAGAAAATGAAAAGAAAAAATCTTTACTTAAATTGCTAATTTATTTATATTCATAAATATTATGCAATGTGACTGAAAACTCAGGGGGGAAAGCTGATATGGAGTTAAGATTTGAAAAATTCCAAGGTCAAATAAGAGCTTTGCCACCCAGTAACATATAACTTCATAAGTACACGTTGAACACCAAACACACATTTCCAGTAAATGGTAAATGGTCTGCACTTATATAGTGCCTTTCTACCTGAGTGGTACTCAAAGCGCTTTATAATGTTTCTCACTCACCCATTCACACACACATTCACACACCACTAGAGCTTCCATGCAAGGTGCCTGCCTGCCATCGGGAGCAACTTGGGGTTCTGTATCTTGCCCAAGGACACTTCGGCATGCCACAGCCGCCCCAGTGCTATTACCCCGACCAAAAAGCTACCTGCAGAGAATCTGCTATCCTGTACGTTCCAGAGTGAGTCTGTATCAAAAATCTAATACAAACCCAAAGTCAGCACTGCATGGACTCAGTCGCTCTTCTGTGAGAGACTTAAACACCGCTAAGACTATTAACACAACATTTCAAAGCTATTCTTCCATTTCTGGATTATAGATTCTCCTCGTGCAGTCTGGTTCGTGCCAAATCTCTTGTATCTGGATCCCACAGAGATGGCTTTTGACTTGTTATGTACTCTTTTGTTTCACACTGTGAGCGCTTTTAAAGCAGAGCTGAGCAGAGCAGGAGCTTCAATATGACGTCAGGCTCGAAAAGGGGGTCAATTAACAGCAAAATCAATCAGGCTTTGTTGAAATGAGAAACGGCACTGAGCGATGAGAGGCTGATGCATCTTAAATAAAAGTGTGAAAGAAAACTGATGAATGGTGTTTTGTAGATTTATACTTAATAGAAACAAAAAGTAAATTATCTTACAAATAAAAGACTTAAAAGGCGATTTGTTTTCTGTCAGTAAATTCTGATTCAAATTGTTACGTTTGACATAATTTCACAAGTGTTTCAAGGTGAGTAATCTAGGAAACCCATTCAGGAGTTATAATTAAAGTGTTAAGCATTTTAGAATAAGCTGCAAACATGAAATACAAAAGGCGCTACTGTAACTGTAAAAAGAGTCTAATCTTGCTTTGCATCAATATATAGCCCCAATTACTGTGTAATGTGGTCAAATTATTCACAAATGGGTCATGAGTCAATGTTTTTTCTTTTTCCAAATAAAAAAAGGAGATATTTTTCCTTACCTTGGCTGCCATCACCATGGAGGAGCCTCCTCTGATGCCCAGGATGGGGATGTGTGTCTGGGCAGAGATGAAGTCCAGGATCTGAGCGATGGCCTCCTGGTCCGTGTCGTCACCAAACACGACGCCTTGCAGTGAGTTCCTTGTCATTTGTCCGCAGATCCGATTGATGATGCTCTTCGGGTCGGTCTCATTCATAGTGACCACCTCGACTTTGGGAGGATAAGGGATGTGGAGGAAGTCCTCTTTCTCGAGCCCAGCGCCCAGGGCCACTTCACTAGAGTTGCCCACCAGGATGACGGCGATACTGAGTGAATTGATCAGTTTGGGATTGATGGGTGGCAGCACCGGTGAGCCGGGAGAGTACTGAGGAGGGATGACAACGCCCCTCTGTGTGTTGCCTCCTCTCTGGCCTCCTTGACCCCCCGGGGAACCTCCAGGCCCCGTTCCTTGACCTCCACCCCTGCGGGACTCGCAAACGGGCAGGAGAAGGATGGAAAGGATGAGCAGGGAGAAGGACAAGGAGAGGAAGGGCAGGGTCAGCCGAGGCCGAGGGTAAGGATGATGGGATGACTGGTCCGGAGGAGGAGGAGGAGGAGGAGGAGGAGGTGGAGGATGGTGGGAGGAGGAAGTGGAGACCAAGCGCTTGTCCTGAAGATGGGAGGGAGAAGGGTGGAGGCTGACAAGCATTGTGGAGGAGTGTAAATGCCGTCCCTGGACAGGAAGAGAAGACAGGCAGGAGGAGATGATAAATACAACAGATCTGGGAAAAGATTCAGAACACTTCAAACGCAAGCTAAAAAAATATCAACATTAATGTGCTGCAATAATGAGACAAAACATAAATGCCACTATAGCGAATAACAATGACACATGATCTGGGATATATTACACTGTAAACAAATGTAGTCAACATATCGGATGTGGGAGAAATGTCCAGGTGCAAAGACCTGAGCGACTTTTACAAGGTTGGGCTCAATTGTTAAGACTCCACATCCACACAGAGCATCACAGAAGCTGCAGGGCTTTTGGCTTCTCTTAGTCAGCAGTGGTTGTAAAAGGGACGAACCATGCAGACAGGGTGTTGGAGGATGTGCTGGTACAAGTGTGATCCGCAGCGGCTTCAACTCGCAACTTCCAGGACTTAAAGGATCTGCTGCTAAGATCTTAGTGCCAGACGCCAAAGGGCATCTTCAGAGGTGTTGTAGAATCTGACATGCTGCAGTGGATTGGAGCCGTTTTGGTGGCGCGCAGCAGACCAACAGTGTATTAGGCAGGGTGGTCTTAATAATTATTAATAATTTGTATATATTTATTAGGTATGTGAAGAGAGCCCAAAATCACACTCGGTAAACATCTTTTCTTTCAATTCTTCAAAAAACTAATATAAGTAATCCTCAGAGATCAAATCATGTTATGTTCATGTTAAAAGATAAATGTTGACGGATATACAAAAACTGTTTCTTGGTTTCTCTGATGAGAATATTACAAACTAAAAAGAACAGTCAAAATAACTTAAACATATGGACCCAATAAACTAAAAACGCACACAAGCAGTAGATTAAATGGCTGAACCAGCAATCTCCTCCTAAACTGGTTAACTGAATTTGCTTTGTGTGTTTACAAAAGTAAACATGTGTTTATGTATTCATTCTTTCAAAGATTTTTTTCTTCTTCAAGGTTTCTTTCTTTCTTTATTACCGCTCAGATTCTCAAAAACCACTGGTGGATTTGAAAGCAATGTTAGCCTTTTAAATGCGCCACAATTACACCACTAATCAGAACCAAAAAACCTTGAATTACCCATCTCTGACGTGCCGTTCTATTAGAGGGCTTAAAACCATGGTATTTAATCAAAATGACTATTCTACATGCCTCTTTTAAAACTTTACCAAAAATAAACTCTTTGCTTTGACCAGATTCTGTAAAAAAAACTAATAATTCTGTGCTCTTCGGTGTAACTGTGAAGACAGTAGTGATTCAGATGCACTTGGCTGAACTGCAGGCTTTCATCTACACGAAGCAGATAGGAGACAAGTATAAAAAACAAATTCAAAATGTAAATGGTAAAATTTGTCAAGTATGTAATCACATTTTTTTCCAGTATTGCTCACACCTGTGTGCATTTTTTGTGTGCATTTTTTCCCTGTTTTTATTTCCCTTTTTTTTATTTATTGCATTATATTTGTCATACTGCACATTTTTGAGTTCTCTCTACTTTCAGCCATGGTGGTGCTGTTTCCATAGAGGTGCTGGACTTCATATTGAAATTTTAAAAAATGAGCTCACACTGAGGAAAAATGGGAAAAACACCCCAAAACTGCTTGAAGTTCAGAGGCTTAATGGTAAATAACTATTGTCTTAATGTTGTATTTTTTTAATGAAGTTTGCAAAGCATCTTGTCTATAGGCTCTTTAGAAAAGTTTACTATTAGCATCATAATTGTATAAATAATCATTAGTGCTAATAAGTATTAATAAATTAAGGGTTAGGGTTAATCTTTAAAGTTTAATTGAATGTTTCTCTCAGTAGAAACATTTATAATTATGCATTTGCTCCTGCCGTGATATTACAGATAGTGTTAACAATATCCAGTATCGGTCAGGGTTTGAAAACACAGATAGCTCAACCCCTTAATTCCAGAGCAAATTAAGTGACCCACATAGCTGTGTATCAAACCTCTCACTGAGAGGCCTGTGAGCTCTCATAGAGCATCAAGTGACAACGCCACATCCATTATACTGTGCTGTGAGCTGCTCAGAGGAACCCTGTGGCACACATCAAAGACAGAGCAGGAAAGAGATAGTGAG
>OMNN01051752.1:8916-20135 GCA_900302755.1 Chromis chromis | reverse complement strand
TGTGTGTGTGTGTGTCTGTGTGTCTGCGTGTGTGTGTGTCTGTGTGTCTGCATGTGCGTGTGTGTGTGCGTGTGTGTGTGTGCGTGTGTGCGTGTGTGTGTGAACGGCAAAACAGCGGGTGCATCTTTTTAAAATTTTGATGAAAAAAGTCAGCTCCAGTTTTTTTTTGCCACAGATGGAAGCGTGGAGAGAACACTTTGTGATTTCTCATAATCTTTTTGTAAATGTTTGTCGGCCCGCGAGCCACACAAATGACAAACAACCCCAAAATACAGGCAAACAAATTAGACAGTCCTGGGATAAATCGTACCAATTCAGCTTTTTGATGTCAAAGGATCAATAACTGGGTTGACAAGGAGGCTAATATTCCATTAATACTCTGAGCGATGGCCTAATCAGAGTAAAAGGCCTCATTGAAGCCTTGTATTAAAATGCGATCTGCATCTGTATGTGTGGGCCAGATAATGAACAATCATCACTACTGCAGACTTGCACCCATTATCACTGTGCATTTCTAAGCATTCGTATGCTCTGTATTCTGCCCACGTTGTCACTTGGATCTCATTTTCCATTTGCTATAACGCTACTGTGCCCAACTCTAAATCCCTGTGTTGCTGTGTATAGGTGCTGTGTATAGCCTGGATTAAGCCACTCCTTTTCCTATAGAATGAGTCTTCTTAATGCTTGCACTGCTGAGTTTACAAGTCGTTTAACAATCTGGGGTCTAAAAGTTAAACTGAAGCAAAACACAATTTAAGTTGTAATGCAAAACAAGATTAGCTGATTTTCTCGATATGAAAAATTACCAGTCTTAATGGAAGTTTTTTTTTTTTGAACAAGTGTATAAACACAAACATCCTGGCATCTGGCTCGATAACAAAGTCACTTTAATGCTCACATTAAAGCACTGGCTGACTGAAGCTGCTGAAGGTTACTTTGTTTTGTAGATAAAAAAACATTCTGCAGATTGAGCACTCTCACTGCCTTCATATCAGTCCTATATCATGGAGTTATTATCTGTGTTCATCAATACGCTGCTGCTTTAAAAGCTCCAGATCTGGCGACCAGTGCTAATTCATAACCGTAACAGTACACAGCAACTGCACTCCTCATCAAAAAAACCAGGGCTGGTCTGAGAGAGAGCATCGTCGCCTCTTGTTTATTTGCACAGCTTTTCTAAATAGACGATCACCTTATCTCACTTCTGACATGCAGATCTGGAACTTATCAGACTGGCTTTCGCTCAAGGTTCTTAAAGTAAATACAGAGCTTGGGAAGATTTCCGTGCAGCGTTCCATCCTGCAGCAGTCATTTAGAGCAGATCTTGATGCAGGATATTGTGGGTGCTTTCAGCAAACTCATTAGGACCTGTTGAGTTAGAACCATGAGAACTTTTAATAATATTGCTTTTTTCTTTTTTTTTTTGCACTGATATATTGTGACAGTGATGAATTGTGGATTATTATGAGTACGTAGCAGATATGTGAATGGGGTCAAACTGCCTTGTAGTTAAATGGAACAGGAGGGCAGTTCACTATCTCCAAATACTAGAAAACACTAAAAGCTAATAACTGGAAACATGTCACGTTGTAAGATAAAACATTCTGTTGTAGTAATGCCAAGAACAGATAAGTTAAAGACAATTCATTATATATACAATTTAAGGAAGTTGTACTTCAAGTTCTACTTCATGCTGAGGCTGAACATGGTGAGATCCTGCTGGTATTGAGCACAGTGGCTGATCAGTCATGTTTCCCTGCAGCCTTCTGTGCTCGTCAGCTGATCACTGAGACGCGATACCTCCAGAGGGTAGGACTCATTCTTCCCTCTGTACAGCCCCGTGCATTTTAAAATCTTCCTTTGTGCGTGTATACTTATGCATAAAGTAATGTTAAGCATGAAGTGGAACTTAATGAGTATGTGCACCTGAGCCATATTCCTCTATTTATCCATTCTCTGCAGATTGTTTCCTCATTTAAACATGAGTTTAACGTGATAACAATATACGATGTCACATTATAAGAGGAAATGCTCATTTTATAACAAGCTTAAATTTGTTAAAGCATAACATATATGAGTATGCTGAACGTGAAAACATTTTATAACAATGTATTTATTATAATGCATTACTGTTGTTGCAGCAATATGCTGCTATATAATAAGCTGTAAACACAACACTGTCAAATTATCACCTAAACAAAGCTTATATTGCAAATGTGTTAGCCAACGCAAACCTTTTTACACATTCAGTAGACACTGAGAAACCTTAACAATCCCTTGCGGTTGTGTTTCTTGCCACCTGGCAAATGTAAGTTAAACATTCACACTTTATAGATGCATTTTTTCTTCATTAACTGTTGAAGGAAAAATCTGTTTCTTTAGCTGCTTAAACTATGTATACACACCAGGTAGTTACTAACATTGTCTATCAGCTGTGAGGTCCTGGGCAGTCTGCATCTCAAAAAAACACTAATGAGAGCTTCAAGAGTGAAGAAAAGCAACTAAATTGCGAGCAGTAATACCAAAACAATGAGCTGAAAGACATGAAAACCAAGTCAGGAGTCAGTTCTACATAGGTTTGTGACTTCAAGCAACATCTTTCATTTCACACAGTGTTCCGTTAAAATAAAACACTGATTGGAAAAGCTGTAAGGGTTTAATGAAGGTAGGGTGCAGATGGAAAGTGCGACAGCTAAAGTCCATGAGCACATTAGTTGATGACAGTGTAGAAGCTCTCACAGGTAGTCAGTGTGTGGGGCAGCATCTGGAAGTTGTGTAATACAGCAGTGTTGATGAAGAGATGTGAGAGAGATGTACTATGTGCATGACGCTAAGCTATAGGTGGTGGAGGGGGTGCAGCTCGGTGGTGTGAATAAGATGAGACATCAACGAATTTCAATAAGGAAAGTGTGAAAATGTTCTTCTCAGGTTTTATTCTGTCATCTGTCCACAGACCGGCTGAAAGGAAGGACAGGACCTTTTGCAACTATGTGTTATCAGTAGTGTAATGTAATGATGCATGTGTGTGTGTTCATCTAGATGTGTTGGACAGCATGGCGAGGTTCAGCGTCCAGGGGGTGTTCAACTACAGCATGCTGACTCTGTCCGACCACGAGAGGGTTTTGTACATCGGAGCTCGGGAGGCGCTGTTCGCTCTGGACCCCAACGACATCAGCAGGCAGCTCCGACCACAGGTAAGACACACACATCTACACACACACACCATCTGAAGGCTTTTTCCTGCTGCTGAAGGGGATTAAAATATATAAAAGTTTAATTTGAACAAGGAAGGATTTCAAGAAAAATAATTACTGTCTGACTAACTGTCACGGCAAACACCCACACATTCTGAAAGGCTTTTGTGAAAGCGACAAATTGAATGATAACTCATAAGATTTAATATCACAAGGCGTCCTGATGGACAGTTCAGGAACAAAAAGCATCCTCCACATGAGCACAGCAGAGATAAACACACATTTCAAATACTTCATTTAAATAACCCAAATTCAATTATGATATCAATTGTGATAGAATTATTATCGAAAGCCTTTAAATATTACAGAGGTTCAGCTTGGATAAGCGAGAAAAGGAAACATAAAACACCATCTCTGCCTCTGCCTCGTGTGGTTTTTTCTGCCTATTAGCTTGCTGACTGACCCTATTGTATTACTTCTTATTTTTCTTTCCATCTTTTGGACTCAAGGACGTCTGACACACTCACACAGACAAAAAAAATATTCCAGCAGAAGAACCTAACAGCGCACTAACAGAGTTGACTAAGTCACGGTGGTTGTTGGCTCTTTTGTTGCCTTTATTTCCATCCTTAACTCTGCAGTCCTTGTACTGCAGCAAATTGATATCTTTTCGAAATTAATTTAATGTCCTCCTTTAAGGATTCATGATGTAATAAAATGTATAACTTACTGCTGTTACTTTAGAGCCCTGTGCCTAGGGTACATCAACATTTCCAACAGCCTTGCTTTTATCTTGATCAACATGTAATTTTTTAGCTTAATAAATATATTTTTGAAAGAGTAAACAGCAAACCATAAACTCAAAAGTTTTCAACCTACAGAGAACCACATGGAATGCCTAAGCAGACAAAGTGTAGTAAGACATCGTTGTTCGAGTCGAATACGACAATGAATGTTAATGATTAAAATTGAGTATGAAAAGGAACTGACTTATTTTAATTGTGTATTTTACTCTAAATGGTCTGCATGGTAGCTCGGTTGTTAGCACCGTCGCCTCGCAGCTAGAGCCCGGTTCGAGTCCCGGTTAGGACGCCTGGGATCTTTCTGTGTGGAGTTTGCATGTTCTCCCTGTGCAGTGTGGGTTTTCACCAGGTTCTCCGGCTTCCTCCCACACTCCAGAAACATGCTGAGGTTAATTGATTATTCTAAATTGTCCGTAGGTGTGAATGTGAGTGTGCTTGGTTTTCTGTCTCTATGTGTAGCCCTGTGATAGACTGGCATCCTGTTCAGGGTGTCCCCTGCCTTCACTCGAGTCGGCTGGGATAGGCTCCAGCCCCCTCATGACCCTACAGAGGATTAAGCGGTGTATAGATGATGGATGGATGGATTTTACTCTAAATGAGACAATAAATTACAAAATGAACATCATGTTGTATTGAAGGAGACTTGAAACTAATGACTGAGACCAGAAAGTTATTAGGAAAATGTTTACTGAGGTAACAGATCAGTCATTTTTCTCATAGACTTTAATACAATCTGAAGTCTTTTTGCAACCAGAGGAGTCGCCCCCTGCTGGCTGTTAGAAAGAATGCAGATTTAGGTCACTCCCAGGTTGGCTTCACTATATCTTTTACATGCAGTCTCTGCTATTATTAGGTATGTTTTGCTGTGTACAAACCTCTCTGGATTACTTTGATACTGAAGAAATGTTAAAACTGAAGTACTGTCAGGGGGGAAAAGAAGCATTAATATTGATGTTCAAGCCCCTATTTGTATTTTTTGCTGGATTCATAAATGAATACCAAAATGTTAATTCGTTTTTTCATTTTCCAATTTTGAATTCTCAGTTGAATATGAAAAGAACAAATGATGCATGGATTAGTTTGGCTCCATAAATGTAATCTGTCTTAAGTTAAGCCATGAAAATCTCCCAACTTGCCTCAAAAACAAGGAAATCTTCAGTCTGAAACTTAATCCATGTTAATCAGGATGCATTCGTCTTTATAGATGTTTATAATATTTCAGCTTTTCTATATTTTGGACAGATGTTTTCTGGTGCTTTGCCAAGTTATTACTTTATTTGGAAAGTATTCCTGCTCTCTGCGGCAGAAATCCTCCAACAGCAATAGTGCGAGTAAGCTGCCAGATATTAAGATCATAATGTGTGCAGCTACTGACTCTAATGTTTCACTTCTATCAGCACAAACATATCCACTGTGAACGTGTGGGAGTACACAGGCGCTCGCATGCACGCACACTTGGCTTTGGCTCTGTTTCTCGGAGTTTATGATGCACTTATTCAATCATGTCTTTTTTTTATTGTCCTCGTTTTAATTTGTGTATCTTGTTTTTCTGTGCAGCACTCTGGGGCAAACCTGTTTCTTAAAAGTGCTCAATAAATACCCTTGACTTGACTTACACGTACGGAGATGCTAAACCCTCAGAGAGTCAGTCTGGTTTTGCTTTGCTCCCTCAATAATTGGTCCATATTGCAATCAATACAATTACAGCAATGCGATGGAGGTGTAGTGAGCAGCCCGCAGCGGTTTGGGGATTGCTATCTGATTTACTGCTGTAATGAGCAGTTATTAGATGCACACACACACACACACACACACACACATACACACTGTCACACGCAGCTCCGCCACTGGCTGTTTGAGTGAGGGTTATGAGTCTTACAGTAATGATAAGACCACCTGTTGTCAGCCCCCAGCGTGCAATGTAGAGGAAAGCAGCCAACACAGAAAAATGACTGAGCAAGGACGAGGGAATAGTCCACCCCCTCTGTCACCATCTGCCCATCACTCTCCCCCCCTTTTCCTTCCTTTAACTGCTTCCCTTTTATTTCTGTGCTGCTGTCTTACTTGCTGTCTTTCTTCATTACTTTTGTGTCTCGTCTTTTTCCCCTGGATATTTTCTAAGGATGTTTTTTTTTTTTTTTCCTCTCAGGATTTAGACTTTCTGGAGACAAGCAGCTCCCATTTGTGTTTGAAGTGCTTTCTTCTTCATTATTTAGTCATGTTCGTTCCCCCCATGATGACGGCGGATAACTTTTCATTATTTCCTTTATTAATTTTCATTTATAAATTCGCACCATTCATGCGCCGGCTCACCGCGTTCCAACATTTTAAAAAGAACCCACCGTGCTGAGCAGAATCATTCCCTTTGTCTTAATTTGAGCAGATAATCACACCGCAGCTTTAAATGATATCAAGTCTGACTCACATGCCGTATCCGAGTTCCACCAGCTCTCTTGAGTTACTTGCGAACCAGTGTTCTTTTTTTTTTTTTCATACGTCTTCTAATGGGCAAAGCGTGGGCTGCGTAATTTGTGCTGACGTAGTTGCAGATAAAACATCAGAGATCTGCACGTGCCTTACAAAATGCTGAAATCAAGTGGCCGTGTAATAGCGCTGGGATCCGTCCCAAAATAAATGTTTCTGCTGCATTTTCACTTTAACTGCACTTACTTTCATGTGGCCTATTTGTCACACAAAGACTCTAAGATGTATCTAAAGACACTAATGTGAAGAGAGGTGAAAAATTTCCCTAAGAGCTGTTACTTATTATTAGTGCAGTGCATTAATGTGATGTAGAGGACATTCATTTTGGCAGATGTGTCTTTATACCCCATTACTTATCTACAGTGAGAGCTGTTGTACACGTTGACTGATACTAGCCCTGCCTGACATTATATTTATTATAACACCTGATATGTGTGGAGCAAATGAAGAGTGAATTTCTTGGGGTGACTAATAAGAATCCTTCAGGAACACATTAGAAGTAACAGTATACCACTATTCTTAATTTTAGCTTTAAAACATTAAGCGCATTAGTTGAAACCACAGATCCTACAGGTGATATTTCACAGCCACTCATCCTAGTGATTAATTCAGTTATTAAATCTTAACCACTACAGCTCCATCAGGTCTCCAGTGAACACAGGAACTCTGGAAATGAAATATTCAGTGGATGGTGGTGGTGAGAGAGATGGTGCATCTTTGTCTTGTGACTGATCTTGTATGTACATTGTATGTTTTTTAATTTATTTCCTATTTACCAAGAAAAAGGCTCAATGAGATTCGACATCCTGGTCACATTATAAACATAAAACATTTTAACGGGGTTTAAATAGGGTTTACATAATGTCTATGATCATGCAGGGCAATGTGAGTCAGTCAAAACGTGTACATCCTGCCTCCAAGTCACATAAAGCTTCTCAGAATTCATTTGGTGAACTCAGCTCTTTCAGATTCAGGCAATTTTGGAACCGATTCCAGGCAAAGGGAGCAGCTACTTAAACAGCCCTTTCGCCAATTCAGTCCGAGCTCTGGTAACAGATCAGGAGTGAAGACAACAGCTTCTGATGCTTTTTCCGGTGGATATAGATCTATACATATGAAAGAAGCAGACCATGAATAGTATGTGTTGGATGAATGTGTATATGTGTCATTTTGGCAACGAACCAGCTGCACCATTTTTTCTGTTCAATACCATTTAAAGCTACTGTTGTCGCAATATATAATGTCTGTTTAGATTTTATAGTGCAGTCTATCTACCAGTACATTATATGGCAATAAGCCCATTGTTTGATTGCTTTTGGTTTAAATCCAGTCAAGTTAATTTCGAATTTTGCTGCAGCTCTCTGCCTGTAATGAGCAGTATAATTATTTCTAATGGTGTGGAAACCTCTTAGTAAACACAGTTCATACTTTGGACCTCTGACCACAGAGCAAAGTTCAGCCATGTGTTACAGAGTCATTTAAAAAAAAGCTGCTACTGTAAATAATTCTAAATACCAAAGGTCATTGGTTAAACAAAGTGGTGTGAGAGTATAAAGCGTGTGAAAAGAATGTGCGCGTCTCTTTTTTGTATTGGCTTTCCTTTTACACGTTTCAGCAGAATTGTACCTTTTGTAGAACGAAAGCGTGTTGCTGGGGTTCTACGAGTGCGTTACAGTACGCTCCTCTCAGTTTGTCTTTGATCCTTTAAACAATGGTGTAATCATCAGAGGATTTTTCTGCAGTAAAGACCTCACAGTTTCCTGCAGAGACTGTGTTTGATGAGGCCGATGCAGAAGCACCGTTGCCAGGGAATGAACCCGTCTCTGCCACGGTGTATTTTCTATTCACCACCTGGGCACATCAGTCCGTCCACTGTTTTAACTGACTTAACTGTTTAGTTCAGCTGGTGTAACTTATGTTTCTGAAACCTATAACCTATAACCTATTCAGTGGATCAAAACATGTGCATCCACTCTCATTAGTGTTGATATAGGTCATCTATGTGATTTTTACTTTTTCAGTGCCAAACCATACTTGTGAAAATGTACACTTTCCATGAGTGTGTGCTTGTTGCTATAGTTACAGCAGCTAGTGGTCAAGAGTGCAGAGTCTCTTGGCTGAGTTAAGCATAATGGTACAAGGAAAGTGTGAAATCTTTTTCCTGTGTGTTTCAGGGTGCAGCTTATTGCAGACAAATGAGGGGATGTCATTTTCTAGTTGCAGTGTGCATTATATATATATATATATATATACAGCATGTTATACAGATATATTACTTACGGGCGACAGGCAGACAACAGCTGTCGGCGCAGGACATCACATCTGTCTCTGTCTCTTCTCCAGATCGACTGGCCGGCTCCGCAGGATAAGAAGCGGGAGTGTGTCGCCAAAGGGAAGAACAACCAGGTAACGTGGATGCCAGCTGACGGGGTGTGACATTTGCTGGGGTGACCTGCTTCACTCAAGGGCAGCGTGATAGTAGTTTTTCTCAGACGATCGTTTCTAAGAGCATAAGAATATTACTCACTTCACTACTCACTCAATTACAGTTTGTCAAGTCAGTCTGATGTTTCAGACTGGAAACCTTCCAGTCATTACATTAGCACACAGTGAGGTGTGTCTTCCAGGCAGGGTTAGAATCAACAACTTTTAAGGTGGTTCGACTCAGGATGTGTTTTTTGTCCCGAGTAACAAAAGGTATATTGAAGATTGCTCTAAAAAGGATGGAATTTGATCAACGGTTTGGTTGCAATACGATACAGTACAATGGAATATTTCTTTAGACATCACACATAATATTAAAGACACTATGAAGATCTGGTATCACAATACAAGGGAGTGTAGTTTCACATTTATTGTTTAGGAAATTGGTTATAGTTGTAGGATTGATTTACACTTATTTGATGCATCATAATATTAAACTGCAGTATAAGTATGGTTGAAAGGAATTTTGGGAACAAAGAATATTCACCTTTTTTTTTTTACTGAGAGTTAGATGAGAAGACCAGGGTTGGTTACTTATCTAGGTTACCTCAACACCAAATATTCAAAATAAAGACAAAAGAAAAGACATATCAGTAACGTGACATTCACTTCAGTTTATTCTGTAAAACTGGGGAAAAAGTTCACCCACTAAGTCCCATAATATAAAAAATACACCAAAATTAAATAATAAAAATAAGAATATAGGTGACAGCTCACCTGTCTGAAGTCAAGAAAAGTACACAATGTCATTTACTGTTGGATCCTGACCAGTCTTGTCTCCATGTCAGGGATAATTTGTACATTTAAGTAGCCTAATTAATTAGGGTCCACTGTTTTGTACTGCACTCTCACTTTGTAGACGCTTTGTAGATGGATCCTGCTGCTGCAGGTACTTAATAAACTCAGAGCAAATACTCATACAAACAGCTGGGAGCAACAAACTAAACTTCAGATACTGTTAATGCTTTGTCAAACATTGCATTCAGTAATGCTCAGTGTTGTACAGTCATTAGGGTTAATGTTAGGATTAGTAGGGTTATTAGGGTTAGGGTTAGGGTTACCTGTCCTAACCCTCTTAACCATCAGCCCTAAATTTTGGTTAGGGTTCCAACATTCAGTAACAACATTACTGAATGTTGTTCATTCAACATTCAGTAATGTTCAGTGTTGGACAGTCATTATCGGTAAGTCTCGTTGGCCTGTCAAAAACTCTTCTTCATTCCAGTAAAGTTGTATTTTTTTTTAGCATTTTTGAGACATTTCAATCTGTAATAGACATGCAATTGTAGAGCAAAGTGAATGTACTGTTTATGGTCCAATACTGATGTTAACCAGCAGCTGGTTAGCTTAGCTTAGCATGAAGACTGGAAATGTGGGTAAACAGCTAGCCTGGTACTCTCCACCAAAGTGAAAAAATGTGTTTTTGTTACTGTGGAGCTATGGTTAAATAACTGTGAATAATTCAGAACATAAACCCTCTGAAGCTTTGCATTTTTACTCTTTTTTTGTTGTATAGATTAAACTGCATATTATTTTTAATTAGCTTCAAAGGAGATGACAGGCTAGCTGCTTCCCCCAGTTTCCAGTCCTCATATTAAGTTAAGCTACGGGCAACAGCCCGTAGCTATAACAAATGACTTTAAAGCTATTCCTTTAATGTATGCATTTGTGCATCGGTGCATTTGCAATGATCTACAAATGATGTAGCACAGTCAAAGAGGCCATCACATAAAAAATGTAACAAATGTCATAAGGGTGCCCCACTTTTTCCAAATATTTTACGATGGAATTTAACAGAGGAGTAACTCTTTGTAATTCAGCATCCTGCAGTTCGTCCGTAATGGTACATTTGTAAACACAGAAAGTGAATTGGCGCCAGGCAGCTCCACATTTTACTGTCAGCAAGAGTTTCTCCCTGCCTAGCCTGCATAATGTACATTTGCAAGAAGTCTTGTTTAATATTTTATAGAAACACACAAGGCTCTTGGAAATAGAGCTAAAACTTCACTCGTTGCACAACAGTAACTTTAGATGTGGTTTTTAAACAGGGGGGGGCGGAATAGTTCATGGGAGTGCAAGTAGCAGCAGCAGCACTACTTCAACTAAAACTGGCTCCAACTCAAGTAAAATAATACATGTTGAGAAATTATATATAAGTGTAAGTGGAGCTTTAATAAGACTCTAGTGATTTCAAGTAGTCTTTAAAAGTTCATACATATTCAAACTTTTTGAAAATTGATGGCTTTTTTCTGTG